>VZQC01000973.1:1013081-1160460 GCA_009823505.1 Rhizomys pruinosus | reverse complement strand
AAAATGTGCTTCTTTTGACAGCTTTCCATCTATCCCTGCCTTCAAGAAAGCGCCCCGCCTTTAGGCTGTGCCATCCTGGGACCCACTGGAGGGGCTGCTTTAATGCTGTAGCCCTCACACGAGGGGGGGGTCAGCTGTCCACTTCCCCGCCGGGGCCGAGCTAGGGGTCCCTTTTGCCTGGTGGTAAGAAACCCACATCCTGCAGGCCGCGCCCCCCACTCGTGTGTTCCCGAGGCCCGCTTCGAGGGCTTCCGAGCTCCAGCCCAAACCCGGGTTTCCCGGACCAGGCACTTAGGAGGGCGCGGGACCGAGGCGCTGGGGTGCCTTCCCGTGCCGGGCTGTCCGGCCTGTGCGCACAACAGGCGACACCGCACAGCGCTGGGACGCACCGGGCTCCAGAGCCGGAGAGCGGGCGCCACAGGCAGGGGTCCCTCAAACCCGCTCCGCGCTCCGGGCAGGCGGCCCGCCACCCGAGCGCAGACCGCCGGCCTCCCGCGCTCGCCGCAGATCGACTCCCAACTCCGCGCCTCCCCCGCGGCTGCCCCGGGGCCCCGGCCTCCCGCCCCGGCGTGGGCGAGCTCCGACTCGCGGAGAGGCGACCAGCCCGCCCGGTGCCCGACGCCCAGAACCCAGCCGGAGAGAAGAGAGCGCGCACAGCCTCTGCTACGACTCTACTTCCAGAGACCCTGCGACCCCGCGCAGCCCCGCCCGGCCGGCAGGGGGCACAGCGGCAGCCGGGGCGCGGCGGCCCGCCGCGAGGAGGCCCCGCTGCGGCTCGTACCTCCAGAATCCTGAGCACCAGGCGTCCGACTCGGCAGCAGGCGTCTCCTCCTACCGCGCGGAGCCTACTTGCTGCTCTCAGCCCCACAGCCTCAGCCAGACCAGCGCTCCCGCTGTCCCGCCCCCGCCCCGCCCCGCCCCGCCCCGCCCCTCGAGACCACGCCTACGCAGCCAGAGACCACGCCCCTTCCCAACTGGAGGCCCCGCCTCTCCCCGAGGTGGCCGAGTGGCGGAAGAAGCCGAACGCAGGGCCCAAGTCCGCACGTGGAGTGCTCCGCCCGCCCCGGACCCAACCAAGCGTCCGGAGGAGGGGAGTGTGGCGAGCCGCGGGCAGGAGAAAGCCGAGGAAGCCCCCCTCCTGGGCCTCGGGGAGTCGAGGGAGCCTCAGATGAAATCTCTGGAGTAGACCCTGGCTTTGTATGCTTTCCCCAGTACTACAGAGTCCGAGGCACTAGTGGACACTGTCGGCTCCCCCTCCTCCGAATGGACCTTTCCACCCGCGCCCAGGGACTCTCCCTCCCAGTCCAGATGGGCTGGCTGGGGGCGACTGTTTAATAATTCGGAGCAAACTAGGGAGGCTGGTTCGAGAGGAGCAGTACCCAGCGGGGGCGGTATCGTCCCTCCTCATCCCGTCTTGTTCCTCGCCCGCCCTCGCAGTTTTATCGTGGGTGTCGGAGTAGGGCGCTACAGAAGTTAAGCCGCCCCCTCTGAGTCCTCTGGGTCCCCCAGGTTGACAGGGCGTGAGACTGCCCCTCGTGGCGCGTGGGAGTTGCAGGGCACAGCAGCGGAAGATGATTTCGTTAGCCAGGACGTGGTTTCCCTACCACCTTTTGTTTGGTTCGTGGAAGGGGCGAAGTACACTTCTCTGCTCAGCCTGTGCCCACTCCGACCTGCTGATGGAGGTTTAGACCAGACAACCACTTGGCTTCAACCCCTAGTGCTCAGTGGACGCTGCTGATCTAGGGAGTCAGGGAGTCTGTGTATCTGGCTCTGCCAGGTGTAAAGACCCGAGGAAGAACAGTAGCCAGCATCTGATTGGTGCCCACAGAAGCCTGACTTGACATTGCCCTCTTCGTTTGATCCAGACATAAATATGTAAAGCTCTCTGTTGCTGGTTGAAAGTGTGCCAGGTCTGTGTGCCTTGTTGGCATAGCAAAAGAAATTCAATTTGGGGTTCGTTACAGCTAAAGCTTGCTAGGAATGGTTACCTCCACAGCTTTTCCAGTTTGGAGATCATAACAGAACTATTAAGAACTGTGATCTTTCGTCTTTTCACCTTCAGAACTTTTTTTTTTGTCTTTTCGAGTCAGGGTCTCCCTGTAGCCCCAGCTGTCCTGGAACTCGCTCTGTAGACCAGGCTGGCCTTGAACTCGCAAAGATCCGCCTGCCTCTGCCTCCCAAGTGCTAGGATTAAAGACGCACGCCACCACACCAGACATCAGAACTTATTTCTTGTTAAGGCTGCCAGTTCCTAGGAAAATTGTCCTTAGAGCTTATAGTCTTGACTCCTTTTATGGGAAGCGGAACAAGAAATGTGTTTCAATGAATGTCATTTACTTACTAATATATTAAAATACTAGTTTAAAGTAGTATTGATCACAATATTGGATTTAAAAGTAGATTATGGGGTCAATGAGATGGCTCCGGAGATAAAGGCGCTTGCCGCTAAGCCTGAAGAAAAAGACCCACGTAGTGGAAGGAAAAGAACTAACTCCCAAATGTTGACCTCCGAGTTCTATAGGCATGCGCAGTTCTTACGCTTCTGGTGCTCATTCTGTGACCCTTAACCCCGAACCCAAATATGTCTACACTTAACCTGAAATATTAAAAATATTCCAAAGCCCAGGTTATATCTCAGACCTAGTACCCAGGAATTGGTAGTTCTTGCAAGTCTCCAAGTGATTCCAATATTCCGAGAGTTTGAGAAGCACTGTCTTAATGAACTGGTTCCCAGGCAAGCTTCCTATCTGATGGTCTCCCTGAAGACTTTAAGCCTTTCCATTCTTCCTCCTGAGCATCTCTTCCTCAGCACTGAGGGTGTTGCCATTGTTTACTCACCAGCCTTTTCTCGCACGCGCATACACACACACACACACACACACACACACACACACAAATAAGTAAAATAGATGAGACTTTTTCTCTCACTTTTTACATATGCCTCTTGAACAAAGGTTCCTAAGTCTGATTTATTTTCTGGATTCTTGTATCAAAATCTAGGAGTTTAGAAAAAAATACAACATATTGTTAGATTGAAACATTGCTGCAAATATGAAACAATTAGGCCATCCAAAAGGCAAAATATTTTAAATAGCATGTGTTTGGGGATGGAGAAATGGCTCAGCTCTCAGTTAAGAGTACTTGCTGTTCTTCCAAAGGACTAGGGTTCGAGTCCCAGTACTCACATGGCAGCTAACAACTGTCCTTAACTCCAATTCCAGGGGACCCAACACCCTCTTCTGGCTTCTTGAAGCATTACTCAGACATGGTGCACTTACAAGTGGGTAAAACACTCACATATATAAAAATAATAATTTTAAAGCATGTATTTAAGATTGAATTTATTGCCTAGAATAGATCATGGCAAAATTTACTTTGAAATTTTTTCAGAATCATAATGGTCATTAACTGTGAACGCCACAATAAACAGACACATGGTAGGTTTTGTAAAGTAGGTGTTAAACCTTCCAGATCAATCTTACAAACCCCTATAAAATAAAATATCATAAGGGCTAATTTGCAAACAGCACTCAATCCACTACAGATAGAAAAGGAGCTAAGAAAGGCGGAGGTGTTTTTATCACAAGATGATTTTGGTGTGCTTATTAGAACAAGGAATGTAAGTAATTTGAAGTTTTATTCTTTGATACTGGGATATAGTTTTATTTTCACTGGTATAATGAGATGTGTCCCCAGTACAAAACACTTCACCAGTGATGCATCCTGAACATCTTTAATTATTACTTTTTCCTAAGTATTTCAATATCAGCACATACATTTTTGGTTTTATTTTCCTTAGGATCTAGTCCATGGACGTATTACGCACTCTCCTGCAACTGACGTAGGGTTAGCCCTGGCCTTCAAAGATAAAAATGCTCCCAAATCTTGCAGTACACTGGGAGACAAGGCTGGTAAGTAAACAGTGGCAACACCCTCCATGCTGAGGGAGAGCTGCTCAGGAGGAAGAATGGAAAGGCTTAAAGCCTTCAGGGAGACCATCAGAGAGGGAAGGCTTAGCAGAAGCTTGCCTGGGAACCAGTTCATTAAGACAGTGCTTCTCAAACTCTCAGAATATTGGAATCACTTGGAGACTTGCAAGAACTACCAATTCCTGGGTACTAGGTCTGAGATATAACCTGGGCTTTGGAATATTTTTAATATTTCAGGTTAAGTGTAGACATATTTGGGATCAGGGTTAAGGGTCACAGAATGAGCAGCACCAGAAGTGTAATAACTGCACAGCTCATTCCCCAAAGTCAAGAGGCTTAAACTTTGATGGGGTTTATATTATTATTATTATTATTATTATTATTATTATTATATTCTCCCACTTCTGCCTCCTGAGTGCTGGGATTACATGCATATACCATCCAAGCTGGCTCAGGCTTTATGCATTTTGACATAAAGAATACAAGTAATACAAATACATCAAAAGTCTAAAGAAAAAGTATTTTAAATAGGTCCTAAAATGTGTTTCAGTTTGAATATGTTGATTAGAATTAAATTGTAATACAATTAGGCCAGGAGCGGTGACACATGCCTTTAATCCCAGCACTAGCACTGGGGAGGCAGAGGCAGGTGAATCTCTGTAAGTTCATGGCCAGCCTGGTCTACATAGTGAACTCCAGGACAGCTGGGGCTACAGGGAGACCTTGTCTCAAAAAGACCAAAAAATATTGTAGTAAAATTAACTATATGAATATTTTCTGAATTGTATCTGCTTTAAAAGTATTTTCCAAACACCAAGATGATATGTAGACAATTAAGATTAGTTCAATATGTTGAAGAGATTTTTCATTTCTCACCTATTATGTAATTAAAGTTTTGGAGGGATTCGAAGCATATTTCAATGCTGAAATATAAGTTCTAGTCTAAAAGAGAAGTTGGTAATTTTATATACGGTCTTTTAAAGACTACTTTTCCACAGTAAAGTGCTATTCATCATTCTCGCTGAAAGTCATAGTAAAGAAATTAGGTTCATTTTTCTTTTTATTAATTACTGAGATTCATTTTTAGCACAATAAAATGCAGTTTAAACAAAATTCATTTATTTAAGTCATTCTACGGTTTTAAACGTCCATATGTCTGCTAAAAGACAAAATCATTGCACATACAAACTCAAATTGCAAAATGTTTTCACCCTGTCTTTCACTCCTTAACATTCAAAATGCCCTTCTTAGTAATCTTAGCTGGTTCGTTACTGTATTCTGTAAAACAAAAACACTGAAAGAAATCTTGGAGGTCAAGTCGGGAAAATGAACAGACATTTAATCTATGTATCTATTATATACCAGGAACATGTAACCAGGAACATAAATACTCCAAAGCACAATGGCTTAACTGGATTTTTTTCCTTGATGATGTAAAAGTGACCACTCTGTGCTCAGTAGAAGCCACACACTGTCCAGATTTTGAGCTTTGACTTTTTCTTGAGCTCCTAATAGTAACATACTTTCTTCTGATGCTGGAGCCCAGGAAGCTACTCCCACCAGCCATGTGATCATAGAGAAAACATATCCTTCTCATTGTGCTCCATTCAATAGTTATATGAGATACTCAATACTTCTCTATTCACTACAACAATATTAGGTGATTTTGCTCAATTATAGGGCATTGTAATTATGAGAACATTTAAGGTAGGCTAGGTATATTAAATACATTTTCAACATATAATATCTTCAATTGATATGGGTTTATGAGATGAGAACATCACTGTGAAGTCAAGGAATATTTGTAATTATTTTCAGAGGCAGCATAGCACAGAAACTAGCTTGCTTGTCAAGTTCACTTTGGGGTAGGGTCTTGCTTTGTAGGCTGGCATGCCTTGAACTCTGTAATTCTCCTGTTTTCAACTCTCGTGCTGGATTACAGGCATGTATCACCATGCTCAGCTTTGCTCATCAACATGTGAGAAAATACATAAAAGTAGGCTAACTTGATTAGTGAGAGACAAAGTTTGGTTTTGTACAGCATGTACAAGTTTATGAAACACGCTCTATTATGGTTTAGTTTTACCACAAACATCACATTCCAGTTCCTAGAGGATTAGAATATTCTAACACCACAGAGGTTAGAAAAAAGCACCAGAGCTGAGCCCATTGGGGCCAGGCCAGCCTTTACTCTTACAAAGGTATTCATTGCTCTTCAGTCTGGGAGTTTCAGTGGCAGGGCTGCTCACTAAAGTGTAGTTGAGTAATTATGTAAGTAGGACTTCTGTGTTATGGGTGAGGCTTCACATTATGCGTAAGATGACAGAGGACAGAGGTAAAGGCTCTGTTACAGAAAAATGTATAGCAGAAAGGGGAGACAGGGCAGATTCCTTACAGCATGAAAGTGACACTTGTAGTCTATATAATGGATCCAGGGTAGATTTTCAGCTCTTGATTCCTTGCTTACTCTCTGAAAAACTGGGAGAAAACATACCCTACAGATAGGTGAGAGTTCTCTCTGGAGGAAGATGAGGAATGGAAGGAAGCAGGGGTCTGCTCAGCACACGAGTTCCTTAGCCATACTTATGCTTCGGGCCTGTTCTGTCTTTATCTGACATTGTATCTTTGGAGGAGTCATCAGTGATAACAGGGATATCAAGGGACACTGCAGTTTTAATCACTATTATGACATCTTATCACTTTGTGCCTGCAACTACTTAGCAGGAACAGTAAGAAATAGGAACTTGGGACTGGAGAGATGGCTCAGCGGTTAAGAGCACTGACTGCTCTTACAGAGGACCTGAGTTCGATTCCCAGCACCACATGGCGGCTCATGCCTTTAATCCCGGCATTCAGGAGGCAGAGGCAGGCAGATCTCTGTGAGTTCAAGGCCAGCCTGGTCTACAGAGCAAGCTCCAGGCCAGCTGGGACTAAAGAGAGACCCTGTCTCAAAAATACAAAAAACAAAAAACAACAAAAAAGAAATAGGAACTGATGTTTCTGAACCTGTGTTTCTAGCTTGCCCAGTGCTGCCTTTCTTTTTTTTTTTTTTTTTTTNTTTATTGTATGTGTATGAATGTACTGTCTGCATGCAAGTCTGTGCACCCGTGTCGTGCAACGCCGCGGAGGTCAGAAGAGGGTCTCGGATTCCCCTGGAACTGGAGTTCTCCTGGAATTGGAGTTTTAGACGGTTCTCGGCCGCCATGTGGGTGCTGGGGATCGAACCCGGGTCCTCTGTAAGAGCGGTCGGCGCTCTTAACCGCTAGGCCATCTCTCCAGCCCCTTGCTGCCTTTCTATAGAGAACCGTTGGGGCAGCATCATTCATTGGAAGGCCTTCAGGAAAGCTGCCCGTTCGTTTTTCAGTTACCTTAGTAGGTTGAAAGCATAACAAACCTGCTATTAAACTTGGTTTTCATTGCTTAGGAAAGAATGATATAAGGTAAAAGTGAGATATCAGAGCTCAGGAATTTCACAGGACATTTGCTGAAGTCAAGGGACTCTTGGTGCAGCTCTCAAGAAACATCTTGATGCCTGGGAATTTGGTTATAAAACAAGGCCCCAGTGAGCAAGAAAAGTGAGTTGGGACATCTTGTAGAGTTTAAGCCTCATATGAGCACAGAGCTTACCTCTAACTGCTGTGGCCTGAGTCTCTAGAATATGTCTAGCACATATTTGTTAAATGAATGAATCTCATAAATTATGCATAGAGAGGGAAGAAGAATCTAGAGGCGCCCTCCATTTGTGTTTGTGTTTTGAGAATGGGGTAGAGCCCAGAGAGGCAAGCTGAGATAAGAATATGGAAGGGTTAGCATTTATTGAGGTGCTTGGGCAGATAGCCCAGAGAATCATCCCTTAAGAAGACTTTTGATTGGCATGAATGGGATACCTTCTATCAGGCAGTTCTCCTAAGGTTTATTTTTTCAAGTAAGAGAATGGTTAATAGCCTGTATCAATTGGTTCTTATTATTGATCTTATTCCTATCCTCAGCCTTCCCTCTGCTTTTAAATGATCACCCTTTCTCCATATTCAAATATCTGTTCAAGCCATTTTACTATTGTGGTTACAAATTATTGAATTTCTTGCCAACAAAACATGCTGATGAGATGCCCTCAGGGACAGAAGGACTTGAGTTCAGCCAAGGGTGATGAGTGGCCTTGCTTCCACTTGCTTACCGCCCCTCACCTCCTTGTGAAGTTCCACTGGACTTTGTGGTAACAGGAACGTCTCTACCAGGGAGCCCTTTATAGAAACCACTCGGTCCACCACATCCTGCCCTCTCTCTCTCTCCCCCAACCTGGCAGTCCCCAGGCCCTTCCCAGCGATCTCATTTTTGTAGCCGATTCTTGGTTTCATTTTTTTTCCTTTTCAGCTAACCCCTGGGGTAGTCTTGTTTCCCAAAGCCTCTTGACTTTCTAATCTAGCTTTCTCAACAAGCTCAAAATTAAGGTCAACTCAATCACTGCTTTTCTTGCATTTTGTTTTAAAGTCACTGAGGAAGCCTAAAGAAAAATCAAATAAGCTGATTAGTCAGCCACGTCACCAAGACAACAAACAGTTCCATCAGGATTCCACAGATGCTTAGTAACTTCACAGTTCTCCCTTCTAGGCTAGCTTCCTTGTCACCACAATGATTATTCTGATGTGTCTGGCTAGCATGTGTTTTCTCCCTTCTTTCTTCTCTTTCTCCATCTTCTCTCCCTCCTTGTCTCTCACCTGCCCTCCATCCTGCCTTCCCTATCTCCCTCCCTCCCTCCCTCCCCTCTCTCCACAGGCTTCCTCTATACTAAACGGTGCTCAGGACAGTCAAGTTTATAGTCTTTTCAGCTTCCCTCTTCCTGCCACTGTCCATAGTCAACTCAGTGTTTCTCTGCTGGTCAGTTGTAAAAGAGCTTTATAAATGTACCTTGCCTAATCGTCACAGCAGCTCTTTGGAGATACCATCATTATGCTAGTTTACAGATGCTCAGGGTTTTACAGAAAATCAATTAGAAATCCAAACCTAAGCTCATGTGTTTTGTCCCTAAAGTGTCTTGCCTTCAGTGCAGAGCTGGTCAGGCATTTTCTCTGGTGGCTGTCACCTTCTCCACCTTAAGACTCATCTGCATCTTTTCCTTAGGCCATTCTTTCCTGACCCTTCTCAGTCTTCTACCAAAGCCCTTCTCCATAATACACTGTTGGTGTGTTAGTAGATGCTTATTTAGTATTGTTGTGTTATAGGTATTAGAAACTCAAGTAAAACAAAATCAAAACAAATAACTCGAAACTCTCAGTTCCCATCCTCAAGTTTTACAATAGAGTTATTGTCCTTAAATGTTCAATATCTAAACATCTTTTAGACCCCTGTTTCCTCCTGCAGAGCTGCTGCACCTGCCGTGATAAAGCACGGGGCACATGCTTGACAGAGGGACAGGATAATTCCAAGTATAGTAATCAAGGTTTGGAATCTTCTTCTTCTCTGCCCTCCTTTAATAAAATATTGTATACTTCAGTTATCCAAAACTCTCTAGCTCTTGATGTCCTCATTCAGACCCTGCAAAATTCTAAAAATGAGCTGTTTTGAAGACATTTCAGCATCTGGAAGGTGAGAGATATTTATGAGGTGAAAGACTCTTCAAATCCATATTTTGCCTCTTCTGATGATCCTTAAGCAGAAGGTGATTATATCTCAGAACCTTTGGCTAGAACTAGAGGTGCTTTTGGATACCCACAACTTTATGGGATGAGAAGAGTGCTCAGGCATCTAGTAGGAAGAGGCTAGGGACACTGTTAAACATCCTCAGTACAGAGGGCAGTACCCACAATGAAAAACTTTTGCTGCTGATTGAGAATCACTAAAAAGTAACTTGAAAAGAACACTTAATGCCTATATGTTGGGGTAGGTGGTCAGGCACTCTGGGGCTGAGTCAGCAGGAGGTTGAAGTAGAGCCCCTGAAGGTGAAGGTGAAGGTCAAGGTGAAGGTGAAGGCTCAAGGCTCATGTTCTTTGGGCCACAGGCTGTTTCTGTCTCTGCATTTCCAGCTTTACCAGGATCTTCCTTCAGTCCTGAGGTACTCAAATATTTTATGTCTTCCTACATTGCTGCCTTTTTTTTTTATCAGCCAAAATTTTTTTTTTTTTTTTGGTCTTTTCAAGACAGGGTTTCCCTGTAGTCCCAGCTGTCCTGGAACTCACTCTGTAGACCAGGCTGGCCTTGAACTCACAAAGATCCGCCTGTCTCTGCCTCCCAAGTGCTAGGATTAAAGGCGTGTGCCACCACGCCTGGCACAAGCCAAAACTTTTTTTTGTTTGCATAGGCATAATTTTTGACCTGTGATAATGAAATTTCTTTGTCAACAGAGAAAGGACAAGATTTATCTCAATCTCAATTAAATGACAAATCAGAAAAAAATGGAAATGCAAGCTTTTTATTCAAGTTACTAGTAGTAAAGAACTGCAATTAGCCTTAAAGGACAATTATGTTCTTAAAGGAACAATGCTAGAATTTAACCAGGAATGAGTAAATATAGCATTTAAAATGCATATTACTTAAATAAATTTGTTAAATTTCATTCTGAAGTGGCTTAGTAGAGATGTGTCATTAGATTAAACAGTATGCATTTTAAACAAGTAGCCAATGCTGAATATGTAAAATTAAACTTTGTTTTCATTTTTTTTTAATTTTTTTTAATTAATTTTATTTATTTCTGTATGTGTATGAATGTACTGTCTGCATGCAGATCTGTGCACCCGTGTTGTGCAACGCCGCGGAGTTCAGAAGAGGGTCTCGGATTCCCCTGGAACTGGAGTTCTCCTGGAATTGGAGCTTCAGACGGTTCTCAGCCGCCATGTGGATGCTGGGGATCGAACCCGGGTCCTCTGCAAGAGCGGTCGGCGCTCTTAACCGCTAGGCCATCTCTCTAGCCCATAAATACAATTTTTAAAAAGAATATAAATATTATATGTTCAAATATATTTATGTTCTCATGAATACAAAACTCAAGAATAGCTATTAAAGAGTAGAACAAATTGTCTTATAAAAATATTGCCTGATTCCCACTTAGACTTGTGAGCCAGTTTCTTTTACACAGTGGCTTCCAAATCTGGCAACAGATCTGAACCATGTAAGAACTGGTGACAGGGCTGAGAATCTTGAATTAAAATATCAGCAACAAACTCCAAATGATTCTGACAGTCCTTCATGACCACATGGTAGTCAGCTCGCTGAGGCTAATGCCAATGCAAATTTTAAATAAAGTCGAGATTTTGAAGTGTTCAGTTTGAAGCTCTAAAATACTTCAGGCACCTTATCACCCCCTTCTAAAAAAATAAAAGCATGGAGGAGACGGGGAAATGTGTTAAGATGTGATTAGTAATCTTTTTATCACAATAAGGGCATTGACGTCATTGTATCCAATTCAATTTAGGAAAGAGTTGTCTATTTTTAATTTCCTGTGATGTGAATAGAATAAATTTGATTATTAATTTGGTCAATAAGAATCTTTTCAACTAAAGATAAATGGGAACTACCAATGCCTTAGTGAATAACATAATTGTATTTAGTCCCCAGAAACTGCCACTTCGATCTAATTATATGTAAATGAATCATAGTCTTAATTAATATTTCCATAAATATGTTGAAGGACAGCTCTAAGAGAATATAGGCTGAACAGGACATATGACTATCCCCGTTTTTATTTTCTACTTCATAGCTTTGCTCTTTTGATGCTAGCTATTGAACATCTATATATTTCACACATAAATACATACATAAGTGAATATATTTCAGCCCTACTGTTCTGACTTTGAAAGGAGACACCTCATAGATGATTACAAGATAGCATGGATACAAACTGCTTTATTCAGTGAATGACATGTTAAGGGTTTCCAGGAATGTGATGTGTTTACAATAATAATAATGATGGCTGAGTGTTTATGATCATTTACTGTCTTATTTGTCTGTTAACTCATTTAATCGTAATAGTGGCTCATAGTAACTCCATGAGATATATGTCACCATAAATCTTGTTTTACAAATAAGGAAGCAGGGCAGTGACTACCCAAAGTTGAATAGCTCATTAATATTGAATTTCTGAGTAATTTGAAAAGAGAACAGTCCTGTCTGTACAAATATATGTTTGTTTTAATATATCGAAGAGTATATAAATTTTTTTTTTTTTTTTAAAGAATGACACTGGAGTGCTCACTTTCTTGGTAGACTCAGATTTTCAGACAGTGAGGTGTCTATCAGAATACAGAGAGGATTACCCAAGGTAGGTGCCCAGCCTACTTCCAGTGGGTGGACCTATTTAACAATAATTATAAAGAATCACTGGAAGGTCATTTGGCAAGAAACAGTCAATAGGCAGTGCTTGACGGCACTGATTCCTTGTCAACTACTCAGGCTTGCCTGCATCTTAAAGGGAAAGGACTAAAGGAAGGACCCAGGCTCTCAGGTTAAGTTGCCACACCCCTCCGCATTCTATTTGCAGCTCAGCTTTTGGACTTCCAAATTTCCAGTTACTTTATGTGAAGTACACAAACAAAGAGAAAGTTTGACAGTTCAAATTAGAGATGGGAAACTGGCAATCCCTGGAATCATTGGTGCCATTAGGTCCTCTGGTTTCCTGTATCACCACTGGAGTCGGGTTGTCAAATCCCTCTGTGACAAGAGCCTCAAATATCAGCTGTGGCTCCCAGAGAAATGGCCCAGCCAGGAGTCTGAGCAGGAATCTAAACAATGCAGAGCCACCCTCTTCTGGAGTCCTGGTCCCTCTGGAGTGAGGAGGTCCTCCTCCTCTGGTCTGGAGTGTCCTGCTATCCTGGCCATTCCAGTCATTTACCTATGGAATGAATCTGGTAATTTTTTTTTCGGGGGGGGTCTTTTAGAGACAGGATCTTCCTGTAAGCCCCACCTGTCCTGGAGCTCACTATGTAGACCAGGCTGGCCTTGAACTCACAGAGATCCACCTGCCTCTTCCTCCCAATGCTGGGATTAAAGGCGTGTGCCACCACGCCCAGTTTGAACCTGATAAACTTTCTACTTCTTAAAGATTACCCTGCTACTTTTAGTATCTTGGATAATTCATAAATACCCTCAAATTTCAAGAAAATTCAATTAAAATATTTTAGGAGATTTGGGGGGAAGTGAGTTAAGTTAGAATGGATTTGAAAAAGAAACTTAGTTCAATTAATGGATAATGTAGGAAAATAAGATGTCAACATGTGAATTTAATTTTTTTGATATTTTATTTATTGTTTTTATTTTATGCGTATGAGTACATTGCCTCCATGTAGGTAGGTTCACCCATGTTGTGCAATGCTTGTGCTGGAAGGTCAGAAGGGATGTCGGATCCCCTGGAACTGGAATTATGGATGTTGTTGGCTGCCATATGGGTTCTGGGAATCGAACCTAGGTCCTTTACAAGAGCAGCCAGTACTCTGAACTGCTGAGGCATCTCTCCAGCCTGTAAATTTAATCTTTAGGTTTACTGTATATTCTACTTCAAAATGAAATCCCTTTGGTTTGTGACTTGTCCTGCTGATTGATAGGGAACATGTTTTCCTTGTTCTGTTTCCTTTAATTTGCCTGGATCCGCTGCCTTGGAGGCCTGTGGTGGCCAACAGCTGCTGGGTGTCTTGCTCCGCGCTCATGACATGCCATTGCCTTAGCTCAGACACTATTTCTGGGCTGTGTTAGCACGTTACTTACTCTTCAAAAATATATTTATAGCAAAACTATGTTCCTAAAATAAAGGAAGACATATGACACATATTTGACATCATTTCATTTACATATTAGGTGGGGATTTTCCAATTAATTACAGTTTTTAACAGATTTTGATGTAATTGCTTTTATTTAAAATGTTTATTCTTTCCTTTAAATAGGAGGCATATTCATATAAACAGAAATTCTGGCCAATTATTTCAGGGAAAAAGTGAAATTTTATTTTAAACATGAAGTATAATTGCTACTCTAGTGTTCAGGTGTGTGGGAGGAGTGCTCAGAATGATCTGGTCCTTTCCTCCCTAGAGCTGCTCTCTCTTACTGTTCTTTCTCAGCTCTCTTGGGAAATGGGCTTTCTTCTACTTCCTCTTAGGTCTTCCCTCTCAGAGTGCGTGAGGGACATGCAACTCCAGGACACATGTGAAATGAACGCTTGGCCTTGTAACACTGAGGGACCTTTCAGAGCTCACATCCCACATTTTGGTCTTTAACCTCAATGGCCTCAAATTGGACCTTGCATATACTGAGTAAGAGAGTTTTTTTTTTTTTAATTAATTAATTAATTAATTTTTTTGGTCTTTTCGAGACAGGGTCTCCCTGTAGCCCCAGCTGTCCTGGAACTCACTCTGTAGACCAGGCTGGCCTTGAACTCACAAAGATCCGCCTGCCTCTGCCTCCCAAGTGCTAGGATTAAAGGCGTGCGCCACCACGCCTGGCAGTAGCAATGATTCTTACTGTGGTTTTATCAGAAAAATACTATCTAGATAAACAGTGTATGGAAAAGATGGTTTATGGCTGCTTTATTGGTGATCACCATGTATCAGGCACTAAAGTATTTTTCATGTAGTTCTCATGACTTCCAGCAAACTCATGAAGCAGGGTACCCTTTTTTTTTTTTTTTTTTAATATTTTTGTGACAGGGTCTCCCTGTAGCCCCAGCTGGCCTGGAACTCACAGACATCTGCCTGCCACTGCCTCTGGAGTCCTGGGATTAAAGGCGTGTGCCACCATGCCCGACAAAGTAATGCATAGTGCGTTTATGAGTCACTTAAGGCTTACAATTTTTGTTTTTGAGCCAGGGTCTCCCTAAGAAGCAGAGTACCTTTTAAAAAGGTGAAATAACAGGGGGCTGGAGACATGGCCTAGCTGTTAAGAGCACTGACTGCTCTTGCAGAGGACCGGGGTTCGATCCCGCAGCACCCACGTGGCGGCTGAGAACCGTCTTTAACTCCAGTTCCAGGGGAATCTGATGCCCTCTTCTGACCTCCATGGCATTGCACGACACGGGTGCAGAGACCTGCATGTGTACATTCATACACATAAAGAATAAATAAAATTTTTTGAAAAAGGTGAAATAACTATGGCACAAAGCTTCAAATCTCCTGTCCAGAGTTCTAGAGCCAGATTCAAATCCAACTGTCTTAACTGAGAATATAGTCCTAAAAGCTAAAATATGCTAAACTTAAAGTATTAAAGGAGGTGAGAACATTTTAAATGTTTTCTAAATATACTTTACAAAAAAATGGGCAAATAGGAACACTTATCGATAGGTCAAGGGTTTTGTTTGCCAGTGCCAGGCTCTGGTCATTCACGACGGCACTGGGTCCAAGAACAGAGCATACCCTGAGCTGCACGGCCCTGACAAAGAAACTTAGCCAACACTCAGCCCAGGTCAGTACCCTGTAGAAGGACGGTGGGGAAATTGACTCCGTGTTTTTAGAGCTAGAGGAATCTAATCTTAACGTTTTCATCTGTGGGAAGGCTAAAGCACAGAACCAGTAAGTGACCTTACCAGGTTAGGGGCAGCTAGCTCTCAGCAGAGCCAGGGCCCAAGTCCAGTTTCTGATGCCTGCTTTCAGCTACACCACACTACCTCCAGGTGACAGGAAATTTTCCACTTTCTTTTCTGGTGTTGAAAAAAATACTCAAAGCTAATAAATTAATCTAAAAAATTGTCTTTGTTTTTAGGAAAATGAAAAAAAAAAGGTAAATGAAATGTGTTTAGATTTCTCGAGAGTATTTGAATTTCATGAGTCTTACATTTCCTACAAAAGGGGCCAAGCCCGGCAATTTAATTTTCTTGGGCTAAGAGCTTTGATTAAAGCCTTTACCTTGACAAATAATTGGTTTGGGGAGTAGGGGAATAGAGATAATTCAGAGATATGATAAGCATTCATTCATTTATTCAAACAGATACGTATTGCATGCCTAATATGTCTGAGACACTGCTCTGGGTACAGGTCAGACAAACATCATTTCCACATGATTCCTGCCCTTGAGGAATAATGCCTCCCATTCTTCCCTGTTAGCAAAGGAGCTGATTTATTTATTCTTGCTGCTCTTAAATTAGGTTGTCTCCCAAGGTGCAACAAGAAAACCATGTGCTGTTCCATATGAATTTAGGTGGTAACAGACAACATCTTAAAGAAAGTTATATGATATTTCATTGTATGAAAAAGCATTTGTATATTCATTGTGGTTATATATTCATTTCAGTGTAGAAAAAACTGAAAAAGCTCACACAACATATATTAAATGGCTGTTACAGTTTAGGTTACAGCTGCTGACTCTGGCAACCCACTTTATGAAGAGCAAATGAACTGCAGGGAGATGCACTGACATGTTCTTTTGTTTCTTTTGATTTTGTTTTTCTTGCGGTACTGGGGGTTGAACTTAGGGTCTCATGTGGCCTGCTAAGTAGGCATAGTCTATAAACCTGCTATGATTTCACAACAGCATGGATTCTGTATGTGCTGAGTTTCTCTGTGCATCACTGCATTCATTTAAAAATATGTGATAATAGCTGGGCTTGGTGGTGCCCGCCTTTAATCCCAGCATTCAGGAGGCAGAGGCAGGTGGATCTCTGTGAGTTCAAGACCAGCCTTGTCTACATAGTGGGTTCCAGGACAGCTGAGGCGATAGGGAGACTCTGTCTCAAAAAGACAATAAAATAAAATAAAAATATGTGAAAATAAAGTACAATAAAAGATGAAAAAAACCCCAAATTAAAATGTTATTTCTGAAAGTTAATAGTCATTCTGCATGTGAAATATTATATGTAATATGCATTTACTTATATATATATATATATATATATATATAATGTTAATACTAAGCAGTATCATTCTCTCTATGGAGGTTATTTTTAGGTGGACCTGTGAAAAATTGATTAGTGTTGTTATTGCTTGATTTAAGATAATTTACTTGTAAAAAGCACATTACTTTTCATTATGATTCTATGGTTACCTTCTAATTATGGTGAATAATTACTCTCTCATTTTTAATTCAAAGATGTGCAGCTGTGTTTGTATTACAAACAGCAAACACATCAAAACTAATCAGTCGTAACAAGCTATGGTAAACTCACTTTTGTAGTGAGGTGGTTGATCTTTGAGCTAACATCTGCAGTCTTACCCTGCACATCTGGGTAATAAATGGGCTTTTTTGTTATAGTACAGCTAGCTTACATACCTACTGACTGCTTTGTGGGCTCTTGAAACCCAAAGTACCAGGCTGTGATGACTGAGAAAGATATAGACACTTTAATAGGCTAGAGACAGTCAGCATCTCAACCTTGTCAACTAGAAAACCCTGGGAATGTGGAAAGAGAGAGAGAGAGAAAGAGAGAGAGAGAGAGAGAGAGAGAGAGAGAGAGAGAGAGAGAGCATTCCAGCCCAAGCTCCAGCAAATTTGATTTCTTACATTTGATGCTAATAAATCCACATTTAGAAAACTTTGACATGGGGTCTGGAGAAGTGGTTCAGTGGCTAAGACTGTACACTAGGGACTGGAGAAATGCCTCAGGAGCTAAGAGCACTGGCTGTTCTTGCAGAAGACCTGGGTTTGAATCCCAGCACCTACATGGAGGCTAACAACCATCTATAACTCCAGTTCCACAGGGCTGATGCCCTCTTCTATCCTCCACGGGCACTGTACAACATGGGTGCACTTATGCACAGGCAAGCATATCACTCATACAGATAAAATAAAAATAATTTAAAATGAAGAATGTACATTGCTTTTGCAGAGGGTCCAAGTTTTATTCCCAGCACCCATGTTTGGAGGCTTACAACCTCCTGTAACTCCAACTCTAGGGAATCTGGCACCCCCTCCTGGCCTCTGAGGGCAGTTGCACTCATGTGCACAAACCCATAGACAGACTCATGATTAAAAAATAAATATTTTTTATACAGCTTCATTAGGAAAGTATTCAAACGTAGAGAAAAATATTTAAAACTCCATGTTTTTGCATTTACTTATACAAATGTTATGAAGTACTTGAAAGCAAATTTTAGACATGATATTCAGACTAAGTTGCTGAGTATGCATCTCTCTTTTTTTTTATTTTATTTATTTTTGTAGGTGTATGAATGTACTGTCTGCATGCAGGTCTGTGCACCCGTGTCATGCAATGCCGTGGAGGTCAGAAGAGGGTGTCAGATTCCCCTGGAACTGAAGTTAAAGACAGTTCTCAGCCACCATGTGGGTGCTGGGGATTGAACCTGGGTCCTCTGCAAGAGCAGTTGGCACTCTTAACCGCTAGGCCATCTCTCCAGCCCGAGTATGCATCTCTTACAAAATGATATTTTATTATATAACCAGACACCATTATCAGACCATTAATAATAAACAATTCCTTAACATCCAAACTTTCCATGTCTCTAAATTGTCTTCTCAAGACTGGCTTATTAGAATCCAAGTCCAAATAAGCTCTACTTCCATTGAGTTACCATATAAGTTAGTTTTGTCGATGAAGAATCCCCCCTTCACCTGATAATTAACCAGCCCTGCAGGCAGCCTGGCCCTCTGAGCTCCTAGAAGACAAGTCAGATGCAGAAAAGGCCATGTTCCTCTTCCAGAATATTCCCATTCTGCAATGCCAGACTGGCCCTCTTTGGAAACTGTCAGATAGCATGGAGGTGCGGTAGACAGGGCTGCCTGGCTTTGAGAACTCTAGATAGACAGGAAGCCACAGTGTGTCATCTTTCCTCCAGATACTTGACAAATACTTCCTCAGAGGCATTTTAAAGATTTTCCTTCCAAGCAGCTCAGGACATTTCTCAACAGTATCCCCCTTTCAGGGGCTCATGATGCATCTTTAGTGCATCAAAGACTTTGATACTTAACAAAGACATTTATTCAGTGTTCCTCAAACTTGCCTGATTCTGGAGGTGGGGCTCAGTAGCCCACACAGATCACCATTACTATCTTTAGAACACATTGGGAACTGTGTTGATCTATGCCACACCATAACTGTTTTTATTAAGTATATCAATAACTGGTTCTGCAGAACACCTTAAGGTCACTTTTGAAAGTCCTTCCTCTCTTCCCTCAGGCCCTGGGATGTTAACTGGTATTTTTATTCCCATTATGATCTAAGTGCCATTAAGTACATGAGATGAGCCACGCAAGAAGCTGCTGCCAGCATCAGCTTAAATTAAAGACCTAAAAATTGAAGACTTAATTGGTAAAAATCCAAATAATCCTCAGTTACCAGAATTTGTGTTGGCTGTAATAACAAGAAAAAGCCACTTCCGAGTGGATTCTCATCTCTTCCCTGTCTCACATTCCCAAACCAAGCTTGAACAGTCCCTAACTTGATTCTGGAAGGAAGACGGGAACCAATGAAACTGGACAGCCTAAAGAGAATGTGCCATGCTTGCTTCCCTGGACGACCAGATGACATGGATGGAGAATGAGAAAGGCACAAATCAAGCCTTCTTATGGCAGAGGTTACAAGGCCGCCTGTTGGGGCATCCTCAAGTGTGCCTCTTTGAGAGAATTCTCCTAGGAAGTGCCCAGCAGTGTCTCCTCTGGAACCACCATGCAGAGATGCCAGGTGGTGGTGGGTGGCAGCGACATCAGAAAAAACTCCTCTTACCCAGGGGAAGCAGAACTGTTACTCAAAAAATGTACTGGTTTAATTATGGAGCCTTTCTATTTCTCACCTTGGGTGGTAAAAATGACTGGATTTTCTCTGTACTAACCAGGCAACGGCTCAGAATGAACAGTCTTTTCTTAGCTAGGAGCAAATGAAAATGCCTTTTCAGCAGAGGAATCCCGCTCCTCCACATTCCTCCTGGAGCTGCCAGGTGGACTCTTGGTCCCTAAGGTTTGACTTGCATCATACGTGGCAATAAGGATAACCGCTGGCTGTGGAGAGGAGGGAAAAGCTCAGAGTTGGAGCTTCCATTAGTTGACATTTGCATTTGTTTTCCATTAAAATTCCCCTGATTATTAAAATTTTCCTTCTTTGTTCTTAACACAGTGAAACAAAATCCAGCCTAGAACTCATTGATATAGGCTTGAATTGGTAGCTTCACTCACAATCTATGTAGGCTTTTGTGATTTTCCTAACCTTTCCATGCCTGTGCTGCTTCACTTGTGAATGGTGATTATAAAGCCAAGATTATGAGTTTCAGAACATAACAAGTGTAGAAATGCTCACCTCAGATCCAGCATATGGACAGTTAACAAACACTGAGTTCTTTTGCTTTCTTATTTTCTCTGCATATATAACTTCCAGCCAATTCCATCATTTGAAAAGAAAATAAAGAATAAATAACTTCCTTGATTCTGTTTGTTTTCTTTAAATAACAGTGCAGGCTAGGGCTGAAGAAACGGCTCAGCAGATCAGAACACTGGCTGCTCTTGTAGAGGACCTGGGTTTGGTTCCTAGCACCCACATGACAGCTAACAAAGATCTGTAACTCGCTGGGCATGGTGGTGCGTGCCTTTAATCCTAGCACTCAGGAGGCAGAGGCAGGTGGATCTCTGTGAGTTCAAGGCCCGCCTGGTCTACAAAGTGAGCTCCAGGCCAGCTAGGACTAAAGGGAGACCCTGTCTCAAAAAGACAAAAAAAAAAAAAAAAAAGATCTGTAACTCCAGTTCCAGGGGACCTGATGTACTCTTCTGGCTTTTGTGGGCATTGTACATACATGGTTCACTTACATACATGCAGGCAAAACATACACATAAAATTAAAAATAAATAAATAAACCGATGTCATTTGGAAACAACCTGGTATGGGGGCACAGAACTTTATTCAGAGTAAAAGGAGCAAGCTACTGACATATCACAGATGAGTTTTTAAAACATTGTACTTAATGTAAGAAGGCAGATACAAAAGATATATTGTATATACCACACTGCTTTATTAAAAGGGAAGTGAATGAAAATAGAAAGTATATTAGAGGTTGCCTATGGCTCGGTATAAGAGATGGGGCAGACTGAAAAACAGACATGAGACTTACTTGGAAGATGTTGGAAGTATTCCCAAACTGGATTGTGGTAATGATTATACAACTCTAAAAAGTTACTAGAACATCATTAAACATTTCCATGAGTAAAAGTTATGACATGACAATTATATCTGAAACTGTTCAGAGTATTTTATTGCTATATAATTCATAATATTTTCCTTATCAAACAAAGTACTCAGAGGTGGTAGGGAATATCACAATGTACTTGTGTCCTAGAAATGGGCACACCTCTGTCCTTCAGCTCACATATCTACCATTCTCTGACTCTGGAGGTAACAGTCCCAGTACTGCAGCTTTTAAACTGGGCAGGGCACAGAGCAGTGAGCAAAGCAGAAAAGCACGGCGAATGATGGCAGAGCCAAAAGGAGGGCACAGGGAGAAAGTGAGCAGGCCAGGAGCTACCTCCTCTTCAACATCAGCCATGGAAGTTGCATGGTGCCCACATGGCCCTCCTTTCTGAGAATCAGCATTCAATATGCCCATCTGCCACTTCCTGTCTTGGTCTGCGGCTTCTGTCTGTCCTACCCACTCCTATTTCTGATTTGTTTCAATTTATGCTGATCTCTGTTGGCCCATGCTTTTTAGTCTTTGATCTCTGTATACAAGAGTCTTATCTCCTAATGTATGCCACATTGCAAGCTATGCTGGATAGCTTTAGTGTCAATTTGACACAGTTGGGTTGAGGGAGCCTCGATTGGAGAATTGCCTCCATTGAACTGGCCCATGGCCATAGCTGTGGAGTATTGTCTTGATTGTTGAGTGATATGGGAGGGCCCAGCCCACTCTGGGTGGTGCTATCCCTGGGCAGGTTGTTGTTTATTATAAAAGAGAGCAGGCTGAGCGTGGGTCAGGGGAGCAAGCCAGTAAGCAGTGGCTTGTGCAGCAGCTCCTCCTCCAGGTTCCTGCCCTGAGTTCCTATGTTGAGCTCCCTAAGTGATGAACTGTGACCCAGGAAATATAAGACAAATAAACCCTTTCCTCCCTAAGTTGGTATTGGTCAGAGTGTTTTGTCACAGCAATGGAGAAGCAAACTAGAACACAAGCCAAGGAAAATCCTGTCTTCCAATCATTACTTCCAACTCAGTTATGAAAAGTCTCTTTACCCTTGTTCACAAACATATACCCAGGCTGGGATTCCTAACTTGTGATTTATGTTACAGAAGGAAATAAGTGTGGTTGAGAATGCCAAGAATAGGGAATGAAGCCTAACTACTTCAGGACTTGATTATTAATAATGCCTCCTTTCAACCTCATCTAGTCTCAGTATTTCCAAGTAAGATTATTAAGAGTTATGGAGCACCATGTCATTCAGTTAAATATCCACTTACAATATTGTTGGATGCAGGGTTTTTATTTCTTTGTTGGCTGTGCTAGGGATCGAAGCCAGGGCCTTGCACATGTGGGGCAAGTACTCTACCACTGAGCTACATTCCCAGCATTTAGGTGCAGTTTTGAAAACACATAACTCAAGAATGTATGAGGCAACTAAATAGCCCCTTGGACATACAAATGTCACCTACTTAAAACCTGCTTAAAATCTAAAGCTCCCACTAATGATCAAGCAGTTGTGATGTCCCAGCACCTTACTTAATCTTCACAATGACCCCATAAGTTAGGTCAATAATTATCCCTATTTTAGAGATGAGAGAAAGAAGATGTAAGGGGTTCCTGATCAAGGTAACAGTGGCTAAGTATCACAACCGGGATTCAAAACCAAGCATTTGTGATTCTGAAGCCAGTACCCTTTGTCACACTGTGCACCAAGCTAAGCCTCATGATAATAACTACCTTATTATAAAAATGGTGGCCCTCACTGTTAAAGCTAGGGAGGCCACAAGTGGACAAAGGGATGCGAGCCTTCAGAAGGAGTAGCAGCAAGGTGGTTCTTACTAGATTTTTGTCCTTGACCACATCCTCTCCCATCCCAGCATTTCACCAGTTGCTTACCAGGTTATCATTCTCACACAGTGTACTTACCCGTGTCCTAGCTATATGTTCTTCAGTCAGCCAGAATACCTCAGACTCTTCATTTGCTGGAAATCACTGGTGTAACTGAAGAGAAAAAGGACCGTTTGTGTTTAGAGTAGCAGATAATTAGAACTAGTTAAGAGGCAGCTTTGTTTGGTTTACATTTAATCCAGAGATTCTGGCATCTATCCTACTGAAGAAAGAAAAGTTTATAGCTGGAGACCATTATCACATAGTACATCTATGCATAAATTTCAAGCAACTGAAACTAGTCATTTGACTCAAGGTAAATGTTATATGCCAAATTCCTTGAAGATCTCCCTTTGATATGTTTTAGACTTGTTGTTTGACTTAATCTGATATCAGACCAGAGGAACAGGGAAGAATGACAAATCCTCACAACAAGAGAGGGGTTTGCAGAGGGAGATGCCTCAGAACCTTTCATTATGAAGATGAGGCTGGTGCTGCATTCACTGTGCTCTGATCCTAATGATGACAAGAAAAAGTCACTCAAGCAAGCTGGGGACATACAGCAACCTTTGCCATTTTCCCTTCCTAGTTTTCTCCTCTTGAGTTCAAATAATGTTACTTGGTAATTTTTATGTCCTTGAATGAAAAATACCCCCCCATACTTTAATCTGCTTGGCAAACTATTACAAAGTAGGATAATTATTTTCTAGGTCTTGGTGCATTAAAAACAACCAACATTGGTCAAGAACCTCTCTATAGAAGGTCCTGTACCTGCCCCTTCCCATTTTTGATTCCTAATGCTCATAACTTTGGAAAGAGGTATTCTTATTCCTATTTACAGGAGAGGAAAAAAAATCAAAACAATAAGGAAACAGGGACCACAGGGGTTTGAAAAAGTCGTCTTGGGCTTGAAGGCTCTGCACTTTCTTTCTACTGTGCTACCTTCCTCCTCACCAGACCTTGGAGTCCCACTGGATGCTGTTTTGGCTGCATGAACAAATAATTGTCTTGCCTATTCGATGCCAAGCAAAAACATAAGACATGGCAACTCCAAAAAATAAGAGGTAGACCTTGTTCTTTAGGATCTCAAAATTTAGTCAAGAGGAAAGGAGGATAGGATTCAATTCCATAAAGAATAATTCAGACAGTAAGTGCTGAGGATTTGATGAGGACACAGTTTACATGAGCAGACTCGGGGCAGCTTCCCTATATGAGGCTCCACAGTGGATCTACAAGAAGCCAACAGAGGAGGGGGGAGAACATTCTACAAAGCCCTGGAATGAGGAATGAGCACTGTATCCAAGAACAATGGAAACTGCATCCTGACTGGAGCAGGGTTTGAGCCGAGGGACTCAAAGATTTGAAAGCTATAGTAATGTATATATAATAATCAAGAATACTCAATATATATGTATGTGGTATATATTTAATAGTAGCTCAATGTGACACTATATAAATTCAGTTCCAGTCAGGGTACAGGCAAGAGTTATCCAGGTACTACTTTCTGTTCTGTGTAGGGTATGCCTGTTTTAAAACCATCAATTTGGAAAAAAAAAAAAAATGTAGGAATTCCAAAGGAACACTGGGAACAAATATAGGCTTACAGATATTGGAATTTCTGGGTTTTGTTTTTAGTTTTTGTCTTAAAGATTCTCTGAAAACGCAAACAGTAGACATTGTTACCCATCGACTGAATTCATTTGTAACTGAAAAAGTCTACAGCTCTTTCATCTCTGCCACAATGCACACAAATTCCAAACAGTGATTTTGCCTGTGAAATTTCCCTCCACGCTCACATTATGCCTGAGCCAAAATAGGGAGTCAATGATGGTGCTTTAAAATTATGATAATGTTGGCTCCTTTAACTATCAGGAGTGGTAACATTAACTGGCTTTATAGTTTTCAAACTGTACAATGCAACTTTTGTTATTTTTTTTCTACCTGGACTATTTCTAATTTATTTAATTACACAGTTTTAAATTTGCCCAAGACTGAGCCGAACCATCATATAAGTAAGTTTTTAAAAAGGCAAGTTAGCATTCTAGAGAAATTTTCCCAACTTCCCTTAGCTCCAATTTGGACTTTAAAATAATTCATTTTACTAACTTGTGAAGCATAAAAGATTTTTTGCTGGTGTTTAGCTATCTCAGCACTGAGATTTATAAGAGCAAGGGGAAAACATCCCGGAGGGCTCCTGGGGCAGCAGGAAGTGGCTGGATACAATGCTCTGCTTCACTGGCTAGGGAGAAAGCGACACGGTCGTTCAATAAAAGACAAAGCAACAGGGGCTGGAGACGGCTCAGTGGTTAAGGGTACTGGCTGCTCTGGCAGAGGACTCAGACTCAGTCCTCAGCACCCACATGGCAGATTACACATCTATAAGTCCAGTTCCAGGGACCTGATGCCCTCTCAGCCTCCATGGGCATTGTACAACATGGGTGCACTTATACACAACATGGGTGCACTTATACACATACAGGCAAATACACTAATATGCACAAAATAAAAATAAAAAATTTTAAAAGACAAAGCAACAGAAAACACACACTCTCTCTCCAATAGAATGACATACACACATGGACATCCCTCACCTATTCATCTCACTTTTAGGAAGGCAGCAATATTAAAAGCCAGGAATGAAAAGACAAAGGAAAACTTAGGAATTGGAAAGTCCGATTTAGCCTTTTAACATATTATTTTAATCTCTGAGTAGTATTACCCACATGATGTTCCCAGGAAGGCCTGAAGTTTGAGAAACAGCAGAACAAAGTTGAAAAGAAGTAATTTGGATCTATTTTCAGAACCATCAAGCCACAGTTTTTGCCTTAGGTGCGTCATGTACTGCCAATTAACTTTCATTCACTTGTTCATTTATCCAGCATTTCTTGAATGACAAGAACGAGAGTCAGCATAGTCTTTACACTTAGATTGCTCACAGTCTAGTAAAGAGATGGGGTGGTCCATACAACTCCATAGCACATTTATATACTGTGATGGGGACCAAAGTGCTCATGGCGATGGAGGCCACAGTGGTCAGAAAAGCTTCCAGGAAACAGTGATATCTGGGAAAACAGAGGATGATGACGTGTCACCCAGGCTGAAAGGGTGTGAAGAGGCTTTCAGTGGAGAGAACAGTACTTTCATTGGCAGACAAGATGGAGAAAGCATGTATGACCTTGGCAAAAATAGGAAAAGGGACAGTTGGAGGGGCTGAGTGATTTTCAGAACTCCAGCATTCAGTATGACTGATCGGGGTTCTGGTTTTCATGATTTAATATATCTGAGTGTTTAAGCATGTGGAATTTAGGAGCCCACACTAAAGGCCATTTTCGTGATTGGCAGTGGAGAGGTTTGAGGGCAGAGAGGTTCGTGACTCCCTGAGGCAGAGATGCTGCAGTTTGAGAATCTCCTTTCCTTTCCTAAGATATAACCAGAGCTTCCACAAAGATGATTTTTGTCTTGTTTGCTTTGAAATCCACCTCTTCCTTCCTCTCATTTCATATACCTAAGGCACTGCCTTAACATGTGTATAGAGTATAAATTTCATCTGGCTGGGTGTGGTGGCACACACATGGAATCCTAGCACTTAGGGCTATATTGAAAACCTCTGCATACATACATGCATACATACATACATACATACATACATACATACAATATTTTGATCCCCCTTTGGGAGCAGGTATTATTTATTCTCCTTGTACATTCAAGGAAACAGAATCTTATGCTAAATAACAAAGCCACACAATGAGTTGGTATAGAAGAATTAGATTGAAGGACTCTCGAAGGTTGGTTTGGGCTGAATCTTTTGGGTTCTATGAACAAGAGTCAGTTCTTCCTATGAAAGCTGAGTTGAATATGAGTTGTGTGTGTGAGGTGGGGCTGCCAAGTGAAGCTCTGTGGCAGAAAGTAAAACCAGCACTGGGTGCTGTGAAAGGACTCCGTGCTCTCAAACATGCAGTGGGCCATGCTCTTCCTATATAACCAATGACTAGGAGTCAGGATTATTGCTATGCTTTTGTCTTTCTCTATGACCCTCAGTTTTGCTTGTATCACCAGATCTGCCATTAGTGGTTATTTCCTCTGTGTTTCACCTTTAGAAATGTGACGCAGTGAAAAGCTGCCCGATTTTCCTCTCATGGGATGACGCCGATTCCTCTTCCCTCTCCATACTATCACACCTGTTCTATTTTGCTTTCTATTGCTCTGATAAAACACTCTGACCAAAAATAATTTGGGGAGGGAAGGGTTAATTGAATCTTACTTTTTTTGAGGGGGGGAGTGTCTTTTCAAGACAGGGTCTCCCTGTAGCTCCAGCTGTCCTGGAACTTCACTCTGTAGACCAGGCTGGTCTTGAACTCACAAAGATCCACTTGCCTCTGCCTCCCAAGTGCTAGGATTAAAGGCGCGCACCACCACGCCGGCTTGAAACTTACTTTTCTAAGCAACCATCGATCAGGGAAGAAAGCCAAGGCAGGAACTTAAGCAGAGCAGGAAGCTTACGGGCTTGCTCCCCTGGCCTGTGCTCAGCCTGCTTTCTTAAACAACCTAGGACCACTTGCCCAGGGGTAGCACCACCCACATCACTCAACAATCAAGGAAAAGCCTCAGAGACATGCACACAGTCCAGTCCAGTGGAGGAAATTCCCCAACTGAGGTTCCCTCTTCCCAGATGTGTCAAGTTGGCAACCAAAGCCAACCAGGGCACCATCTAAGAAGTTGCCATGCACAGGCATGTAACCTGAAGCTTATGCAATTTGGGTAACAGGTGGGAGGGTGATCTTTTTAAAGATCTATTTATTTGCCAGGCATGGTGGCACATGCTTTTAATCCCAGTATTCGGGAGGCAGAGGCAGGCGGATCTCTGGGAGTTCAAGGTCAGCCTGGTCTACATAGTGAGTTCCAGGATAGCTGGGGCTACAGGGAGACCCTGTCTCAAAAAATTTTTTTTAATTATTTATTTATTTATTTATTTATTTATTTATTTATTTATTTATTTATTTATTTGTATGTTTGCCATCTGCGTATGTCTGAGAACCCAGAGAGGCCAGACAGGGCATCGGAATCCCTAGAGCTGGAGTTACAGGTGGTTGTGACCGCCTGATTTGGGTGCTGAGAACAGAACATAGGTCCTCTGGAAGAACAGTAAGAACTCTCAACTGCTGAGCCATGTATATAGTCCCAACAGATTGGATATTTAGGAAAAAGAATAAAAATATGTATGTAAAACTAAATTACAAATGAATAATGTATACAGAAAGAAATAAACAAAAAAGTTTCTGAAGATTTGGGGCTTGGGGACTTTACCTAAAACTCTTCAGCTGAGTTCCTGGACGTGCTTACTTAAGAGCACTTACTGATTGTCGCCATTCTGTACCTACCCCCTACTCCCACCCCCACCCCCCCCGCCCCCCTACTTACGGTGGGTTGCAAGGACTCCATTTTGTATTTTTCCATACTCTTCAATGCTACTCTTTTAGTATTACATAAATTTAAAATGATATTTAAAAAAAATTTTTTATGTGTATGAATGTGCTGTCTGCATGTAGGTTTGTGCACCCTTGTCGTACAATGCCACGGAGGTCAGAAGAGGGCATCGGATTCCCCTGGAACTGGAGTTCTCCTGGAATTGGAGTTACAGACGGTTCTCAGCCGCCATGTGGGTGCTAGGGATTGAACCTGGGTCCTCTGCAAGAGCAGTCGGTGCTCTTAACCGCTAGGCCATCTCTCCAGCCCCTAAAATGATATTTTTTAAACCATTCATTGCTATGGATGGCAGATCGCACTCAGGTTGTTTATCACTGTTAAAGCAAAGCAGAAAGCCTGTGGCTCTGTATGGAGCTCCACCAGGTCCCCTGTGCGGGCTGCAAGTCCAGCTGCACACTCGGAGCCTTTGAGTCACCCATTTGAGCACACATAACCAGGCTAGCTGCCAAAGGAACATGCGGCATCGAGGTAACTTCAAGAAGTTAGGGCTTAAAAGGCAGTTTCCTTTGAGTGCTGATTTGGACACATAAACAGTGGGGTGGTTAAATGCCAGTCTGTGCTTAAAGTAATTATACTGCAGCCCTGGAATGTGGTGATGTGAAAGCCCCATGGCAGCAAACAGTTGATTCCATCAGCAAACTGTGGCGATCCAGCAGGCCTGCACGCTGCTGCTTCCTCAAGTTACTATAGCCTACTTGGGAGCTGTCTCCAGGAACAACAAGACTTGAAGACAAGTGCGAGTGCACTGCTCAGCTCTCTACATCTGGTGCCAGCTTGCAACCAAGCACGTGCCTGCAACATGGCTTGGGGACCTGGGCTGATAGTCACAGTCCATATGGGGAGCTCTTGAAAGACAGCTGAGACTCAAGGTAGCAGCAGTGATCTACATCTGGACATTATTCTATCTGGGCAGGTCCTGAAGGGACAGGACTGCCACTATTCAGCAAGCCAAAATATCCAGCAGAAAAAGGCTAATGGAGAGGGGGAGGTGTTCCCAGGGAAGGAGAGCATCCCTAGCAGTCAGGAAAAACGATGATTGTAGGGGCCCTACCTTAAGGGCCCAGGCAAATGTGTGAATGCCATAGCTAACTTCCTTCTGAACAGGAGAGGAAATCAGACCTTTCTCCTTTGGGACCTTTGGCAACCAGACCTGTCTCAGGGAAAGAGACCTAGTCATCTCCTTCTGTCCTTCATTCTGGTACCCAACCCCCACCGATGTGTCAAATCAGTGGAACTTTTTTTTGTGGTCTGAGGAGAATCCTTCTCCTGGATCCTCACAGAACTTCCTTCCTAAGTCTCTGCTGGCATCTGTATTAGTGCTAATTAGCTGCCCTTGATGGATTTATTTCATCCAGTTGTAACTTTTAGAGATGTTCCCAGGCCAATTTAAAAGTAGAATGCACAGGCCAAGCTGAGTAGAAATCGGGTTTGGATGACCTCCACAGAGCAAGTCCAGCAAGTTCCCATGGGGTCTGAACTCTTGGTTCCCAGAGAGAACTAAAGCATAGAAAGAGGCACCAACAGGAAATCTCAAATGGATGATTTAATTTGGTTGCTTCATTTTACAAACCTGGGGCTCATAAAGGTGAATAATTTATCAGGGCATAATTTATCAGGGCAGAGCCTAGTTACCTCTAAAAGTGAAGAGAGAATGAAGGAGACTACAGACCACAGGGGAAAATGTTCCTTTATTATCTGGGGAAATGTGGATCGTTGTCATAAGGCGAGGCCTGGCTTGTGATTCTCAGGTTTATCTTTCTTTTCCCTTTCCAACCTTTTAAAAATGGAGTAAAAATAAACCTCCAAAGAAAACACATGGAATCCAGCTGTGGAACTATTTCAGATATTCCCCAAAACATAAAGAAGCTGACGTCATTTTGGTATAGCTAAGTGCTGGGAAGCACAAAGCTCCTCAGGCAACTGGATGGATCTGTGGACTAGTGTTGAGGCATGCCCTGTGCTCTAGCTGTAAACCTTGTGCTCTGAGGACGGGGTGGTCTCTCTGTACTGAGCACTTTAACAGTGAGGATGGTTCTGTGAGGTCCTGATGGAAGGGAACTTGTTTAGTGGAGTACTGAGAACTCTTTTTTGTCCTGTTTATAACAAATTCCAAATAGTGCTTTTTCCCTTTAAGGATTGGCCTCAGATTTATTAGAGATAAATCCAGAACCTTTTCCCTCCCTTCCCCTCCCCTCCCCTCTCATCTTTTCTCCTTCATTTCCTTCCTCTCTTTCATTTTCTTCCTCTTCCCCTCATTTGCCCTTCTCATTTTCCCAGCTACTTCTCTTCTTCCTCTTTCTCTTCCTCCTTTATATCTCAAAGCCCAGCTGTTACTGACTAAACAGCCATCTATAATAAATTCTGTGTGAGGGGTACTGTGTTAGCTGTTCACACGTTTAACTATGGCCCCCTGGGCATTTATTAAAGGTAAGTGCTTCTTCATCGTGCTCAGGTTCTTCAAAGGCTTAAATTCATGTTTTAATATAAAGATAAGAAGACTTGTCTTACTGTCTCAAGACCAGCAACTCTTAGCATGAAATTTAAATGGTGAGGAATTTCTGTTGTATAGAGGACAGTTGATTCAAATAGTACCAAAATTAGAGTCAAGGCAAGTCTAAACCATCTGATGATGGTAATTTTGTCTCATAACCAATTGTTTGAAATCTCTTGAGAAAAAGAGCCCAAGAATCATCTGAACTTCCTTAATATTACAAATATACATGTATGTATACAGTTCACATTAAATGAAACTGACAATTTGCTATAAAATATATTTATGCCGGGTGTGGTGGCACATGCCTTTAATTCTAGCACTTGGAGGCAGGCAGATCTTTGTGAGTTCAAGGCCAGCCTGGTCTACAGAGTGAGTTCCAGGACAGCTGGGGCTACAGGGCGGACCGGGGTCGGGAAAAGACCAAAATAGAGATAGAAGCGAGAGAGATGGTCGAGGAGAGCGAGAGAGTAGAGATTGGAGAAATTAGACTATAATAGTTTACTTAATATAATGGAATAAAATTATTTCCATGTTGATCAAATATTTCTGAAAGAAGATAGTACAACATTATCTTCCCTACAAAACCTGTTCCCCCATAGACTTCATTTCGGTGATGGCATCATCTACCCAACCCCACAGACCAGAAAATCTTACCATCGTTATCTCTGGTTTTTGCAGTGCTGGGGATAGAACCCATGGTCTTGACATGCTAGACAAGTATCTACCTCTGAGATTTGCCCCAGACCCTGGGAGTCATCTTGACATCCCTTGACACTCCGCTTCTCATTGAGCCTGGCACTTTCAATCCCTGTCCAGTCAATTTCATTTCCAAAATGTGTTCAGACTGTGCCTAATTCTCTCCCCATCTCCATTTCCTCCTTCCCAGGCCACCACCATTGTATCAGAATCGATTTCCTTCACCCACACTTGCCTCTCTCCAAACTATTTCACTCATAAGACCAGAGGAAAATTTTAAGGGAGGAAATATGAGCAAACTGAGTGTGCTGGATAGCTTAGTGTCGACTTGACACACCTGGGTTGTGGGAGCCTCAATTGGGGAATTGCCTCCACCAGACTGGCCTGTGGCCATGTCTGTGGGGCATCTTCTTGATTGATGAGTGAAGTGGGAGGGCCCAGCCACTGTGGGCAGTGCCAGCCCTGGGCAGGTTGTTCTGTATTGTATAAGAAAGAAGGCTGAGCATGAGCCAGGGGAGCAAGCCAGTAAGTGCTGTTCCTCCATGGCCTGTGCCTCCAGCTCCTGCCTCCAGGTTCCTGCCCTGAGTTCCCATGTTGGGTTCCCACAGTGGTGAACTGTGACCTGGGAGAGGTGAGCTAAATAAACCCTTTTTTCCCCAAGTTGATTGTGGTCAGATTGTTTTGTCACAGCAACTGAAAGCAAACTAGAACACTGAGCTTCTAGATTGCTTAATGTTGGATGCATTAAAATAGATGATTGTCCTAATACCATTAAATTCATGTACATATTGACCAGGTAATCTTTATTCCTCTCTTACAGTTATTAAAACAGGTTTAAATAAGAATAAGAAACTAGGAAAGCTGGTTTAAGTTCCTTGGATTCAGAGCTACCTAGTACATAGGAAGTAATAACAATGGTTGACATTTATTGCTCTCTTATTTTTGCTAATGTACTTTAATTACTATTTAATTTAATATTTATGGGGTATAGTATAGTATAGTATCTCAACATAGGTATACAATATAGAATGGTCAGGTCAGTGTAACAGGCGTCTCTGTCACAGACAGACACTTCAAAGTCATTTTTTTTGTGGGAAATATTCATAATTCTCTGTTAATATTACACTTATTTTACTAATTTTTAAAAATTTATTTTTATTTTATGTGTATGAGTGTTTTCCTACATGTGTGTAAGTGTACTTCTGTGAACACAGTACAATACCTGAGGAAACCAGAAGAGGGTATTGAATTCCCTGGAACTAAAGTTATAGGCAGTTGTTAGCTGCTATGTGGGTGCTGGGACCTGAACCTAGGTCTTCTGCAAGAAGAGCTAGTGCTTTAACCATTGAACCATTTCTCTAGCCCCAATATTTCTGTTCTTATTATGTGTTAGAATTGTTCCAATTCTGTTTACCCATTTAATCCTTTCAACAGCCCCATGAAGTAGGTAAAGTATCATCTTTTCTTACAGATAGGGAAGTTAGAGCTATAAAGAAGTTAAATAACTAACCCAAAGTCTCAAACATATGTAGCAGTATGTCATGTTAAATGTATTTCACATTATAATGTATATTCATGTTGGCTATCTCACCAAAGTACAGCCATAACACACTGAGCATTGCCCAGTCAGGTTTCCCATGTTGAACAATATTCCAGGTCATAGAATAACTTCCAGTTCCTCTTCACCAGCATCTCCTTTCCTTTCTCTACAGTTCCTGCCCATGTTCTTCCTGTCTTCTGTTTTCCTCTTCTTCTTCTCTTCATTCTATTTGCCCGCTGTTCAGTTATGAAATCTCGAATGGAGCCACTCTTCTGTCAGGCTATCGTATATAAGGTCAATGTTCCCACATTCCAAAGGTAGGTCAAAATGTGTGTGGAGAGCAGGGAATTCTGCCAGAACAATGACTCACTGTGTACATGCAAAACAGTTCAATGGGAGGTCACTGATTTAGCAAGAGCAGTGTGCCTGTCCCCTGGAATGCAAGGGGGCTTACCACAGAACACTCTAAAGTTTGAGGGAACCTTCCCCCAACACAGGGAAACCCAGATCCATCCTAAACAGGCCCTGGCATTTTATTTTAATGAGCATAAAAGGTGATCTCCAAAAAGAGGCGGGGATGAGATGCAGTTCCTGACTGCAATGCAATGCAATGCAATGCAATGCAATGCAATGCAATGCAATGCAATGCATATTTATAGTAAGCACACACAGTCACCTCTGGGTTATCCAGCAGTTAATGGTATAGGCAGTGGAGTTGATAGTTTCTTTGCTTCTCTCTGTGGCTTGTTTACTTGCCTGTATTTCTGACCTAGAGCCCTGTTTATTAAAACTTCTAGAAGCAGAAATATAGGATTATGGTGGGGTTAGATGGGCAGCTTCCTGCCTCATTATTTCTGAGCCTAGACTAGATTACGCAGAAATGATCTGAGCCCTCACTCATGCCTCAGGATACTTGACCTTGTGTTCTTTACCGCCATCAGCCTGGTAACCACCAAAGTCCACCCTGAGACCAGCTCTCCACTGGTACAATAATACTGCTAAGAAGAGAAAATTAGTCACTGCAGATTGGGGCTCTCATAAGTTTATGATCTCAAGACTGTTTGTCTTTGAGATTGGGTCATAGTTACACTGCTTATTCCCAGTTCCTCTTATTATCCCACAGCAGTGATAGCAAACCTTCACTGCATTCTTTTTTTTTTAAATTTTATTGATTTTTTTATGTGTATGAGTGTACTGTCTGCATGTAGGTTTGTGCACCTGTGTCATGCAATGCTGCAGAGGTCAGAAGAGGGTGCTGGATTCCCCGGGAACTGGAGTTAAAGACAGTTCTTAGCCGCCATGTGGGTGCTGGGGATCGAACCTGGGTCCTCTGCAATAGCAGTTGGTGGTCCTAACTGCTAGGCCATCTCTCCAGCCCCTTCACTGCATTCTTTTTTTTTTTTATCTTTTTGAGACAGGGTCTTCCTGTAGCCCCAGCTATTCTGGAACTCACTCTGTAGACCAGGTTGGCCTTGAACTCACAAAGATCCGCCTGCCTCTGCCTCCCAAGTGCTAGGATTAAAGGCATGCACCACCATGCCCGGCTCCTTTTCCTCTTAAACACACTTCTTCAAAAGTACATGTCCATTCCTAGTCATACTCCAAATCCTTAGTTCTCAGTAGAATAGAGAAATCCCTTTGTAATCTGATTAATTAGCTGAGAACATCTAAGAAAATCAGCTTGTGGCCCCTTTTCCTGCCAAATTCCATAAAACTCATGGACTGCATGTATTCATAAGCACTAGAAAACACCTGTGAGCAATTAACCACACAGCCTTGATTTAGAAGCCTTGGAAATATGCTGACGGCTCTTAGACCATTGTCAAAGGTCTATAATTATGTAAGACCACAACTGAACTATCCCAACAGTCCAATTACAGGAAGGGCCATTCTTTCATATACAATGTGATGCTGTCTCTAAAAATAATTCTGCCCAAGACTCAGACTGAAATGCTCTTTAGGAGGTGCTGCTTTAAAGGACTCAGATGTATGGGTTTGGGAAGGGAGTAGGGTGTCAGGACATTTCTCTGAAATATGTATATAAACAATGCATAGAAAAAGAAACCACCAAACCCAATGAAAAGAGCTTGCTGAATTAAAAATCCTATTTAAAGTTATTCACACAGAAAATAATGCACACCTAAGTCTTTGTTTCTGACAAGCCTGGAAACAATATCCAGAGTTAACAAACTAAGTCTGTAACCAGCAGTGTGTCCCAAATCTATCTATTAAAATAGATAGTCCGAGCCGGGCCTGGTGGCACATGCCTTTAATCCCAGCACTCAGGAGGCAGAGGCAGGCGGATCTTTGTGAGTTCAAGGCCAGCCTGGTCTACAGAGTGAGTTCCAGGACAGCTGGGGCTACAGAGAGACCCTGTCTCAAAAGACAAACAAACAAACAAACAATAATAAAATAAAATAGTCCACGGTCAGACTGCAAAGCAAAAAGATTTGTGTAATCCTTTCTTTATGTGCAAGAATGAGTTCTTATCATTACATAGTGTACAGTACTTCATATTTTATGTGAACAAAATACATAAAAATTAAGCCTTACAGGAGGGAAGGTCATCTATTTCCAGAACCAGACTCAAAAACAGGACCATAGAAGTTAGTGTTTTTAACTGAGTACAGCTGTGCCTTGTGAGTTGTGAGACTCCCCTTGATGTTTAGTAGTTTTCATATGTCTGTGTCGTTTTCAGGGCAAGAGAGTGGTGGTCCAGAGTTTGACGGATGCGTTATCTAACACAGTAGTCACAGAGCTGCACAGATGCATTGTCTAATACCACAGTCACTGTCCCATGTGGCTACTGAACACCGTACATGCTGTAGCTTCACCTGAAAATTGCCGTAAGAGTGAAGTTCACATTTAATTTTGAAGATTTTATAGTGACAAAAGAATAGAGTCTAGTTCTTTAATTATTCTGTTGAGTAAAGATGAAATCATATTTTGCATATATTATTAAAATTATTTTTAAAATAGGTTTCATGTGTTTCTCTTTATTTTAGAAATATGGTGATTAGAATACTGAAATTATATATATATATATATATATATAGAGAGAGAGAGAGAGAGAGAGAGAGAGAGCTCATATTATATTTCTATTTGTTAGTTAGTTTGCTTGCTTGTTTGAGACAGGATCTTTATGTAGCCCTAGCTGGCTTGGAACTCACTATGTAGACCAGGCTGGCCTCTGTCTCACAGAAATCTGCTGGCTTCTGTCTCCCGAGTGCTACCATACCTGGCTTATATTTCTTTGAGAGGGTACTGAGTCTACAGCTTTCATTATAATTGCAAAGGCTGTTTTCAATATATAAAAGAGGGTCTTGTTAAGGTATAAAAAGCTCATACATCAGCCTGTAAGTAATTTCTTAGTGGGTCTCTTGATGGAGCCTAATGCCGGGGCAATGTGATACAGGTAAAGATAACATAGCTGTCCCTCAAGGAACAGGTCAATCTAACCATGACTTGACCACTTACAGACTCTGTGTTCGCTCTCTTTCTAGATTTAGAAGTACACATACCCATGGATCTGCTGGGTCTGCCTTTCTGGTTTTTCCACCTGAGGACTGAATATTTCAGCAGCTCTCGCCCCAGTCCTCCTCCCCTTGCATTTTCTATCTGGGTCACAGCCACCTACGACTTCCTCCTCTCCTGGATGCTGGCCCACACCCAACATGTAAACACTCATTAAGACCTATACAGCTCTTAATACACCCTCTTGGATTTCATTGTCACCACGGCCTGGTTTCTTGGCATAATGTCCCAACTCTCCTCTCTTCTCTCATATCATCTCCCTTAATGCTGTTAAAGTTAATTTAAAAAATCCTGGATTTGTATATATTGCTCCTGGTTCAAAGATGAGATCAAACTCTTCCTAATAGCCAGAATCTTCCTCCAAAAACTGCCTCGGTGCTGGTTCTGTGTCTTGTCCTCTCCCCACCTGGGTGCAGCTACTCTGACCCATTCTTCCTTCATGGCTCCAAGCCTGATCTTCCTCTGCCACATGCTTTTCCTTCCCTTCACCTTCAAACTCACTTTATCTCTGCCTCTACTACAGCCACTTTTGGACTCTTCATTGCTCTTGTGAATTTCCCATTGTGGCACACATGCCACCATTTTGGATTTATTTAACTGTGACTTTTCGTCTTTGTTGCCTAGCAGATTGCTGAGATCTGGTAAGAATTATTTGACAGCTAGAGAAATTCCCAAAGGTAGTGTTCCTACCGATCTTCCCCAAACACACTTCTCCAACCTCACGTTTGCGTTTGAAGGAACCTTGGAGGTGAGATTTTTCTATCCTCCCTTCTCACTTTCTGATGAGCCATCAATAGTGGCAGTAGAGCCGTCCCATAGTGTTTGCCTGCCCAGAGTGACCTTATTAAAGGCATTTCTAGTCACGCACATTCCACAGAAGTGAAAAACATGACCCTGTGATTTAAGCTAGGTGTCCAAAGTCATGCAGCTAGTTGTCTGGTGAGATACAAATCGGAACTCAGGTCCTTTTGTACTTGGCCCAAGCCAATCTTCTCTTGTCTCACTCACATGGCTATCTAGAATTGGAAGCACAGTCTGAGCTACTCAACATAAGCAAGGATGATACATTTGTCTAAGGAGACAGAATGTTTTGCTGGAAAGAACCACATTATCACAAGGAGTCTAGTTTTATTCTTAGCTCTGTGAGTTATCAGCTGTCTAATGAAAACACTTTTCTCATTTTCGTTATTGGTTAAATGGAGAGATTTGCATTAGGTATATTTATTCTTTTTTAAAAAATATTTTTTGTATTTTATTTTATTTATTTATGTGTATGAATGTACTGTCTGTGTGTAGGTTTGTGCACCTGTGTCATGCAATGCCGCAGAGGTCAGAAGAGGGTCTCGGATCCCTGGAACTGGAGTTCTCCTGGAACTGGAGTTACAACCCCAGGTATATTTATTCTTAATATAAAATAAGGATGGGGGCTGGAGAGATGGCCTAGCAGTTAAGAGCACCGACTGCTCTTGCAGAGGACCCGGGTTCGATCCCCAGCACCCACATGGCAGCTGAGAACTGTCTGTAACTCCAGTTCCAGCCCTCTTCTGACCTCCACGGCACTGCATGACACGGTGCAGACAGTACATTCATACACATAAAAAAATAAATTTAAAAAAATTAAAAAAAATAAGGATGAATTTTACAGTGATAACATAGTTCAGTAGACAACACTGATAACAAAATAAGGATGAATTTGAACAAAACGAGACATAGGTAAGTACTTAATATACTATGTTATTTCAACTCTCAGATTTTTAGGTATTACTTTTGAAAATATTTGTCATAGAAGTAATTAGTTCTAACTCTGGAATGACACAACTATAAAAATGAATAGAAGCCGGGTGTGGTGGCGAACGCCTTTAATCCTAGCACTCAGGAGGCTGAGGCAGGCAGATCTTTGTGAACTCAAGGCCAGCCTGGTCTACAGAGCAAGTTCCAGGACAGCTGGGGCTACAGGGAGACCCTGTCTCGAAAAGACAAAAAAAAAAAAAAAATGAATAGAATATACTCTCAAAATCACTACTAGTAGGACTGGAGAGATAGCTCAGAGGTCAAGAGCACTTAGTGATCTTCCAGAGGACCCAAGTTCAATTCCTAGAACCCACATCAGGTGGCACAGGTGGCTCATAACCACTTATAACTGCAGCTCAGAAGACCTGATGTCCTCTTCTGGCTTCCACAAGCACCCATACAAACATATCTATATCTATATCTATATCTATATCTATATCTATGTCTATGTCTATGTCTATATATCTCTATATAGATAGAGATTTAGGTATATACTCATAAATAAAATCTTAAAAGAAATCACTTAGTATTTGATATAATTCTTTTTTTTCTGCATATTGTTATATGACACACTTGCGATCATATAAAATTTTATCTGCAATTTTTAGTTTTGATTTGGTTTTGTTTTATTTTGAGATAAAGTCTCAGCAAGTATCCCAGGCTAGCCTCAAACTTGTGTTCCTCCTACCTCAGCCACTCAAGTGCCAGATTGTAAGCATGTGCCACCACATTAACTCTGTTTTAATTATTAAAATATTCAGTTGACTTTATGACATAAACATTCCTTTGTAGTAACTGTCTTTTCATTAGTGTAACTGTTCACAGCTGTAATAAAGTATCAACCACTAACTTACAGTGCTGTTACTTGAGTTCTGATAGTGTGCTCTCTAATGGCATGAAATCCAGCCATCTGATAGTGCTACATCATTAACAGCCTAACATGAGCTCAGAGCTCTCTAGTCCCCAGCCTCTCGAATCATAGTTCTCCTAGACCAGCAGTGTCCATATTACCCAGGGGCCGGGGGGCTGGGGGGGGGTGGCTGTTGTTAGGTGGCCTACTGAACTCAAGGCTGCTTATTTATTTATTTATTTATTTATTTATTTATTTATTTATTTATTTATGTCTTTTTGAGACAGGGTCTCCCTGTAGCCCCAGTTGTCCTGGAACTCACTCTGTAGACCAGGCTGGCCTTGAACTCACAGAGATCCACCTGCCTCTGCCTCACAAGTGCTAGGATTAAAGGCATGCGCCACCACGCCCGGCCAAGTCTGCATTTTAATGACATACACAGACGATTCATGTGCACATTACAGTGAGGACAAATGAAACCCAGTGGTTCTTAACCTTGGCTATACTTTAGAAGGACTGGGGGAAATCTCCAAAATTCCAGTGTCCAGATTGCACACTGTTAAATTAAGTCTCTACAAGCGGAGCCTATACAGTGGCTTTCCACCCTGGTGACTCTACCATGTTCAAGAGTCATGGAAGGAACTGAGTCCCCATTACAAGCAAATCCAAAGATTTTATGCTGCTCCAGGGCCAAAGTTCTTCCTATTAGATCATTCTATACATTTCTATGAGCAGTGCTGGGAAAAATACGAAACAGACAAGCGCAGGGAATAGTTTAGCATCCTGGGCACCCACTTGGCTTGAGCTATATGCACACCCCTCTTCCAGTTATAATGCACTTGGCAGCCTGAGACTCTTTCCTGCATGTACTGTGCATACACATTCCACTCTGAACAACACACCTAGCAACCTGCTAGCAGCATAGGACCCCCATCTACATGTGCAGTACACAGAGCCCTCTTTAAAGAATGAAATGCTTCTCTTCCTTTAACAACAATTAGATAGATGCGATCCCATCTACACTCCTTGTATCTGAGTAGAAGAATGGAAAGGTCAGTATAACCTGAATTGGTTTGAGGTACAAACTAAAAAAATGAAATCTGTGTCCTCAAGGAAACTTTTAGAGAGAATCCTCTATTTGCCATCTCATGCCTATTCACAGTTCATCATACACAATTAAAATAAGATGCATTATAGGAAGGGGCATTCACAGTAGAGAAATGATTATATAACCTAATCTATCAAAACAGAGAATCTGCCATACAAGGCTCCCTAGTAACCAGCCTCTCCTTCCTTTAGACTCTGTAAAAAGGCCTCAGGCAATAAACCAGAGCCCTGGAGTGCTTTTACTCAGGAGGCCACCCTGCTCTCTCGCAGTGTAACCTGACCTTTTCATCACTTATTTTGAATGAAGTTACTTTTCTATTTTGTCCAATCTGTGTGACTTTTTATTTCAGTTTCTTGAATAAGAGATCCCAAACCTGGAAACACCAGGCCTAGATCCTAGCCACCAGCACCAAAGTACAAATAGCATTGTGGAAATTAAACAGTCTTTCATTTTCTTTGTTTTCCCACTTACAATTCCTCTTTTTGACCCTTCTTAGGCTCCATCTCCCCATTTCCCCTTTCCAAAGAGGTTTCTGGCATTCAAGGTCTCATACCGCAGAATGGTTTTCCTGTGTCACAGAGCCAAGGAACAAAAGGAAGATGGCTCCATCTCTTCTCAGCCATTTCATTTCTCCACATCTGCTTGCTGCATATCCACGTTCTCCTGCGCCTGCATTTTACCTTAGCCAGTGGATTTGCAAACTCTGACTCCTACACCACTGGCAAGGATGGAAAGGTCAGGCCATCAACCGACCCATGGTCTTCTTTCTAATCAACTGGCTACATGGATCAGTGGTACTTGTGGGCAGTTGGCGTCTTCTAGGCAGGCAGAGTGTTTAGTAGTTTCTAACTCTGGGACCAGAGGAACGTACATGTTCTCAAAGCTATAAGTCAGCATTGCTTCCCTTTTTGTGCAGAAAGGTAAACCATATTAAATACTCGACTTTGACATTTGTAGAGAATGTTGCAATGAATGGCATATAACATATGGAGATGCTTGTGGCCAATGAAAAGTGATTTTTTTAAAAATTAATGTTTCTTTTTCTTTTTATTTATTATTATTATTATTATTATTTTGGTCTTTTCGAGACAGGGTCTCCCTGTAGCCCCAGCTGTCCTGGAACTCACTCTGTAGACCAAACTGGCCTTGAACTCACAAAGATCCGCCTGCCTCTGCCTCCCAAATGCTAGGATTAAAAGTGTGTGCCACTACACCCGGCTCAAAAAGTGATTTTTTTTTTAATTCCTTAAAATCTTTATTAGGATGATGATTGTGGTAGTGGTGGTGGTGGTGGTGGTGGTGGTGGTGGGATTGGGGATCAAGCCTAGGGCCTTGCGTACACTAGGTGAGAACTCTACCATTGAACTACATACTTGTGCCATTAACATCTCTAAATTCAATTGTAAAATATGTCAAATTTATTGTTAAAGTTTAATTTTTGAACTTTTTTCCTAAGTAGTACAAAAAATAGCTAGTAATGGCCAACCAACTACAAGAAATGATCTTCCTTTCTGCTTGGCAGCCAACCAAACAGTAAAGATTTTTTTCAAAGAAAGGTATGAAACAAGAATGAGGAGCGGATGATCAACTTTTGAGTAATTGGGGGACTTTTTTTGGAAATCAACATGATTGAAGGAGAAGGGCCAGATTATAAACTTACCTCTGAGCACGGTACTTCTGCTTAATCTCTTTCAGGGACTTCTCTTCAGTCTAAGCAGAGTTGTAAAAATAGGCCTAAGATTTTTTGAGCCCCCAAACTGTGTTTATGTGTACTTTTGAGGTGGGAAGATTCACAGTTTGACTATATCATATCCTCCAGAAGGTCTGTGTTAAGTGTTTAGGACCCAGAGAGAAAGGCTTAACATGATAAGAAAGTCCTTAACATGATAGGGGAGGCGTAGAACAATGCGTAGGCACTGACTCTCTTGAGCTGAAGCTCCTGCCAGCCCTCTGCCTCACCTTCCCTCCTTCAGTGAACACTAAACTCCAGACCCAGAATCTCTCAGCAGTCTCAGCACACGCTGTAAGCTCCTTAATACCACTTTGATTGAAAGCGTGCCTTCCGTTCTCTCTGACAGGAATGCTGCCCCTCCTTTGCCACCTGCTGCCCTTTCCCTGCCTGGTGATTACTTATCCTTCAGGGCTCAACAAGGGCTCTTCTCCCACTCTTACCCCCACCTTCTCCCACTCTTACCCCTACCTTCTCCCTCCCAGTGTTTTTGTTCATGGGCAGCCATATACCTAAGTCTGTAGAGTGATCCAGGGATAGTAGCTGTCACGTGCTGGTCTCTTCCACCTGCCTGTGACCTCTTGGGAGTACAGACACCTCTCTCTCGACTCCAAACCATAACTGAGGGCACAGCAGACAACAATAATATCAATAAACTAGGAAGGGAAGGGATGATTGCATTTATCAGCATGGCAATTGGCTATGTGGATCCAGCAGACGGCCTGACCTACAAGGCAGGATAACAGAGGCTAGGTTTCCTGCTCAGGTTCTTAGAAGCTCTCTTGGTCAAAATGTACATTTCTGGCTGATTCTTAAACACCTTTTTTTTTTGTCTTTTTGAGACTACAGGGTCTCCCTGTAGCCCCAGCTGTCCTGGAACTTGCTATGTAGATCAGACTGGCTTTGAACTCACAGAGATTCGCCTGCCTCTGAGATTACAGGCATGCACCACCACACCCGGCTATCCACACCTTTTAAGACAACACTATTTTACAAACGAATAATCTGAGAATAAGAAGGATCCATAGAAGTAAAACATAGAATAAAAAAGCCTAAGTTCAATATGAGGTTTGGAAGATCGAATTGGAGCAACCTGGAGAGTGGAGAAGCCACTCAAGGGAACATGTATGTCCTTCTCCAGGCATCCTGGACAGGGCATTCTCACCACAACATCTGTGTGTCGCCCTGCACTGTGATAATTCCCTGGCTCCTCTCCGACCCTTGGGCTCCCTCAGCACAGGGATTGAGTCTCTTTCTTCCTCTCATCTGTCCCAGTGTTTGGCACAGAGTAGATACCAACTCCCATCTGCCGAAGGAATAAATGGCAAGCACACGAATGAGTGAAAGTAAGCATGTTTGTTGACCAGGTAATTGAGAGAACATCTAACATGGGTAGCTTTGGGATTTGAGGGGACGTGGGGAGTGAGAGAAAGTCCCAGAGATCTCTACCTAGGAAAGGGCCGGACAAAGCCAGTGGCAGCTCTGAGCCGCACACAAGCCCAGCGGCAGGCTCTGAGCCGCACAAGCACACCCAGCGAAGGATGGCTCTGTGGACAGACACAGAGAGTCTAAGAAAAAGAAGAGAGGAGGAAGCTCACTTGGCAGTTGGAACTTTGAGGGAATTATTTTATGCCAAGGACTGTGTTAGGACTTTTCATAGTTCACTCACAGAACTTCAGAACACCGTAAAGTAGCCATAACTATTACTGCGGCCGCCACCACCTCTCTTTATCTGTACTTTCCTTTCCCAGGTCTCAGTTACCCACAGGCAGCCATGGGCCAAAAATATCAAGTGGAAAATTGCAGAAATAAATTGTATGTTTTAAATCACTTTTTATTACAGCATATTGTTATTATTAGTCTATTATTAGTTATTCATATTAATATCTCACTGTCCCCAGTTTACAAATTAAATTTTATCCTAGGTATGTATGTATAGGTGGTATCAGTGCCGATGAAGAGAGACCACCATACATATTTTTCCTGGATGTGACTGGAAAGGAATACAGGTGATAATTATCTGACACAAGTCTAGAGCCAAAGGTTATTTATGAACCTTGGCGTTCAGGGGAGGAATCTGATTGTGCTCATGTTGTTTTGGACCTGTGCTATGCTCCTGGTCCAGGAGCTGTGGCTGTGTATCCTCGGTCTCCCCACCCCTACCCCTACCCCTACCCAGGCCTACATCGCCTGGGTACCCAGCTTCTCTAAAGATTAAGGCTCCCAAGGGGATCACTAGCTCCGTCTCCTAAATGACACAGGCTCCCTTTCCCAGAAAATTCTATGTGGGAGAGTAAATAGCTGGGTTTGGGGCATAATGGTTTTCTTCTGTTTTGTGTTACGGGATCTGATGCACAAAAAAACTGCCCAGAACCTCAAATAATTACAGTAAGACGACTCTGCTTCCTTCACGTGGCCACAGCAGACAGGCGGGAGCCCAGACACTGCAGAGAGTGCTGTGACTGGAAGATGGGAAAAGGCAGGGACCAGAAATTAGGGACTTCAGACAGAACCACAAGCACAGCATGGCACTGGGCAGGGGGCGGGGAAAAGCCCCTGTGTAGAGGGCCAGGGACTTGCCTCATTTAAAAACCACTTGATAAAAAGCGTTTTTTGCTGTGTGACTAAGTGAGGAGAAAGGTAAGCTGCAAGACAGTTCATGTAGTAGGCTATCATTTCTGTCAGGAAAGAAAACTTCAGGGACCACATTTGCTGTCTGCGAACCGCTTAGGGTGCTTTCTGCGAACCGCTAAGGGTGCTTTCTGCCTGAGGAGGGAGAGCTGGGGGTGGGGGTGGGGATCTTGGCTTCACCTAAAATTTTGAAAATTTCACAGTACTATGACAAACATGTATCATTGGGTAATGAAAACAGTAAAAATAAATCGAAGGAATTTAAGAAGCAAATAATAATTTGAAAGATGAAACCACTCATTTCCCAGTCCATCAAGATTAGGTTTAGAATTAGCACTTCAGTGACAGCCAGTTTGTTCTTTGATCTCCATGACATAAGTCTTCTCCATATTAACTAGATGTAGAGTTCACTTTCTACCATAAGGTACAAACAGGGCTAATTTCACAGTCTGTGTGAGCAAAACAAGTCAGAAGAGATCATCTGGTCCAACATTCCCATAGTTGGACACAGGAAGTCAGCCTTTTCCTGCTGCCTTCTTACTTCCTGTTGCCACAGTCTTCTTTTTCAGCATTAATTTTAGACACGCAAGCTTGAAGATATTAGGAAATCTCCACTGAGGCCATGATCATGTAAAGTTCAGCTCATTAACAGAGCATTAGAAAAGATGTTTGGGGAGAGGGAGCTGCAACTTTGACTTTGGAAATGGCCTGCCTGGCAGCTTTGTGTGTATATGTGAGAGGGTGTGCACATGTCACATGTATGCTTGTGTTTGTGTGACTGTATAGGTATTTATATTTATACAGTTCTGCATATATAATTGGGCATGTTTATATGGGTATATTAGTGCATATGTGTGGATGTGTATGAGAAAGGATGTGTGTGTATGAAATGGAAGGGACTTTCTCAGGCCAGGATTTCAAGAAGAAGCTAGCTGCCCGGTTGCTTGAAAATCTGATACTACGTTCTTGATTCTCCCTTTTAGAAGACTTCCAAGCACCACACCAGGATGCAAAGGTATGCTAGCTGGTCCAGCTACCCTGGGAGAACAGGATCTCTCAAGTCTCAGGAACCCATCTATCTTGCTTCTGACTATGTCATCAATTTTCAATTGAGACACAAATTTCTCTAACCCTTTCAAGCCAAGATCATAGAAACTGAGCAATTAACAGTCACTCTAGAGTCTGAGGTCTGGGACACAGGATTTCTCTCTCCTCCTGATCTGTTCACTTTAATTTCCTTACAAATGAATAAAATGATAGTGAGCCTAGCTGCATTTCCATTTAACAAGTATAAATATTTTTTTAATTTTATTTATTTCTGTATGTGTATGAATGTACTATCTGCATGCAAGTCTGTGCACACGTGACATGCAACGCCGCGGAGGTCAGAAGAGGGTGTCGGACTCCCCTGGAACTTGAGTTCTCCTGGAATTGGAGTTTCAGACGGCTCTCGGCCACCATGTGGGTGCTGGGGATCGAACCCAGGTCCTCTGCAAGAGCGGTCGGCGCTCTTAACTGCTAGGCCATCTCTCCAGCCCCCAACAAGTATAAATATTATATCACCAGTGGATCAATATTACATCACCAATCTTTTACCAGGTCTATATTATCTTAAATTACAGAGTGGTCCTAGTTATCAAAAGACCCATATCTCAGATCCCACAGGAAGTTAACCCTGTAGATTCTTGGTCTACTGGGTACAGATGAGATTTGGCATCTCACTGGAGTAACTTTTAAGATGTAGACACTCCTTTTGTGTCCCCAAAAGGGACATTTAAATAGAACCAATGGAAAATTACAGAAATAAATCATATTTTAAATCACTTTTTTAAAATTACCACATGGTGGTAAAACATAGCAATGTAATTATACACACCCTAAGTACTTTAGGTAGGAACACATTAGAATGACTTATAAGTAAGACAATGTAAATAATACATGTAAAATGACATGTGTAAAGGAATCTGAAGATAAGTAAACAACATAGGAAAAGTAGAATCTGTGTAGGTGGGCGGGGTAAAGATGCTTGTGGCTTTGGTTGACTTTCAGTTCGCTCTACCCTTCATGAGATTACAGTTCATGTGGGCTGTTGATACTTCCAGGATATAGTATGAAGGATGAGACTGTATTCATGTGCCAGGAATGGTGGAAAGAAATAATTTAAATAATTTAGTTTAAAATGTTAGGAGGCTATAGGTAGGTATGGAAAGATCCTAGAAGAATGGAAATATGAAAATGAACTCTTGAGTAGTATTTCCTGAAGAACACAAAGGAGTCAAAAACAAAGAACACTGCAGACTCTCCACTTGATATTATCTTGCCTGCCCAAGGGATATGCCCTGGTGTCTGATGACAAAGTACAATGTGCCGCTGAACTTTTACTTCACACTGCTTATTCTCTGAAGCACTTGGCATCTGTTCTCTCGACTTATTAGATGTTTTTATTGTCTCTCTTTATTCATCTAATTATATCCAGTAAGTTCCTCCAAGTATAGTTATTGTAAAGGCATTTCTGTAATAATCCTCTTTCTTTGTAACCTTGAGTGTGAACATGTAGGAATGACTTATAAAACGGACAGAATCTGGACTAATGACTCTTAGTCAACCTTGCAACTGAAAAGTTACTGCAAAAAAACCACATTGAGCCATGTGCTTTTGTGACCTGGGCACCTGAGCTTGATCCCTAAGGACCTCAATTTGTTGCTCCATCCAAGACAATGAATGAATGTGGGTATGCTTGAGAATGAACAAATCAAAGGCCTGAAAGGTAGTCTATCTTCAATGAAAACAATGGAGATTGAGAAGAATGCTCAACACTGTGTGTGTGTGTGATGCTTTTTTCTAAGCATGAAACAGTGAGATTTTCTGATAAGAGAGAGGTGAATCCAACCTTGTAGTTCCCTAATTGAAGCTGTAAAAATGGTTTTGAATAAAATTATGGGTGAGGCCTGACCTAACAGCACAGTTCCAGGAGACATCTGGAAGAATGGGCTCTAAGTTTTGGTCCACTCTTAAAAATAGGCTGTTTATTCAGGTATAACTGCAACATGGCATAGTAATGTCACATGAATGTATTCCTCAGAGTGTTAATTACTTAGCTGGAAAATGTGTTGGATGCACAGTGATTGGCTGTTCAGTGCCTGCCCTAAAGTGAGCTCTCAAAACACACGAGCTCACTCTGGAATTAATGCGTCTCAGTCATCTTGGGTTTCCAGTGCTTCTCGTATAATAGGCATTCAAAACTGATGAGCTCTACTATGAACTGTTTGACGATTCTCCTCCAAAGACCTGCCCTATCATATGCACACAGACATTCTTCCCATGGCTGCCCTCCCCAACTATATGAGAAATCATGGAAGCTTCCTGGCAAAATGGCAAAGCCAGTGCCCTCCCAACACTCTATCTTCCCTTGTGTTCAGGAGAGTTGGCATCTTACCCCTCCTGGCTGTTCATCAGTACTCATACACCTTCCTCTCTCCTCTATGTATTCCACTTTAATGACTTTTTGCTCACAAGACAAACTACTGTGAACAATAGAATTTCTTTAGGGCCAATATTTTCCATGAAATATGTTATAGACTGACAGTTTTGAGTATGTATATGCCTGTTACTATGTGAGTTGTTAGTTGATTGGTATGCATTATTTTATTTAGTCCTTGAAAAAATATGAAAAGTGTGGTAGTTTGAATGAGAAATGTCCCCCGTCGGCTCAAGTATTTGAATACTTGGTCAACTGGAGGTGAAGTTTGAAGAAGGCCATAGAACTTTTAGGAGGTATGGCCTTGCTAGCTAAAGCACATCAATGAGGGCAAGTTTGAAGTTCATAGCTTCACCCCACTTTCAGGTTCTTTCATACATTGCACTGTCATGTTTTATTAGGGCAAAGCTAATTCACTAATACAAAGACAATGTTATTTTCCTTATTTGAAGACTTGGAAAAACAATGGTAAGCACAAATAGTAATTAGTTGACTCCAAATTAGTTGAGTAGCAGATTAATCTCTGAAAGCCCAGTGGACAGCTTGAGGACGAAGTTTTTGTTCCACTCTCCTAGGATAATTTATTTTTTGCCTTAGAAGAATACAAAACAAATATATTACAGTTTTTTCCATTGCTCTTTTTCTTTAATTACATGTATATGTGTGTATCTGTGTGTAGGTTTGTGCACATGTGGGTGCGGATGCCTGAGTCACAGACCAAGTCACAGAATTAGTAAGGATTCACTGCTTCATCTTCTTTGTCTGGGATTTACACACACACACACACACACCGCACACACACACACACACACACACACACACACACACACTCACACACCCCTATGCTTCCCAAGTCCTTCCTTAGTATGGTAGCCACCCTCCCTCAGAGTTCTCAAGAATTGCTTCTGTCTGGTGTGGTGACACACCTGTGTTCCTGCTTTGTGGGTGGCTGAAGCAGGAGAATCAATGCAAACTCTTAAAAAAATGATTCCATTTTCCTAGTCAATTCCATTTCTTGTAATATCTAAATATAAGATGGAGCCAGGTGTGGTGGTACGTGCCTTCAATCCCTGCACTCAGGAGGCAGAGGTAGGCGGATCTCTGTGAGTTCAAGGCCAGCCTGGTCTATAGAGCGAGCTCCAGGACAGCTGGCACTAAAAGGGAGACTCTGTCTCAAAAATACAAAAAAAAAAAAAAAGGAAAAAGCTAAAAATCTAAATATAAGATGGAAATAATTTACATGAAGGAGTGACTGGCAAGAATCAACTCTCCCTCTGGAAATTTCACTTAAGAGAATATGCATTTATGTGACTAACTGGATGTTGGGGTAGACCTTTTTGAGTGCAGAATATCCAACTTTTCATTTTGGGAAGGTGATTTTGGTACTATGAGGCTTGCCAAGAAGGTTTAGATAATTCTTCTACCAGGTATTTATGATCAAATCAGGGAGGTAGAAAAAAATTGTGATATAAGAAAAATTCAACATTCAAATCAGAAGCCATTAATTGCTAAGAAAATGATAAAGGAAAAGTGTAAGTTAAGATAGCTCAAAGCTATCCAAGTAGGGACTAGGAGACATTTACCTACACACTGGATAACAGAGGATTGTAACCTTTACTACCATCATGAACTTACATGGTAACAAGCAAACATTAAAAAAAAAATCCTGTCACTTTCCTATATATCTCATATACAGAAAACAGTGGCTATAAGTATATGCTGTTTTAACTGGAATCCCAGGCAAGAATGAACATATTCTTAAGAGATGCTAAAGTCCCTTTCTTTAGCTCTTAGAGAAGCATGGGACCCCCAAGAAATTTCCCCTGGAATCTCCTTCCAGAGGAAGAAAAGTCTGAAGCCCTGGGGGCACCTAGAGGAGGAAATTTTCTCCTGAGAAAGATTCACAACTTATCAGATGACCTTGCTTGAGAGGCTAGGAGATGGGGCAGTGGTGATACCATACTTTGGTCAGACTGCTTAGCTATGTACTTCTCTTGGCTTTTACTTAAACCCTGACCTTTTGTCTAGACACTTTGAAGATGGATTTATGAGCTCACAAGATCTCCCTCTTCCCAGTGTGGTTACATTGAATATATCTCCTGTTTCTTATTTCACTATTAATTCGGCTCTGAGTGTACATAGCCATTTTGATCCGGTGCCTCCATCTTCGTGGTAGAATCCTAGCCCAGAAAAACAAGTGCAGGAGGAGCCAGCTGGTTATCTTGACTTTTGTAGTCTCCTGTCCACAGACGTCTTGTGACTGGCCATTCGCTATTTATCTTAACTTTTGTAGATGTTTTATAACTCCCTGTCTACTGCTTATTTTAGCTTGCATGTAGCTACAGGAACTGAAGGGTTTTTGTTGTTGTTGTTGACTGAATGGAATCTTTCTAAAAGTGCACCAGGATATGGTTTTTCCCTATATAAGCCAAACTCACTACTGAGTTGGGGGTGTACCCTGCAGATACTGAACTGGTGTGCAGGAACTGGTCAGCTTAAATAAAGCTAATTTTGGTTGATTGAATGCCAGAGTCTGTGTGATCTTTCTTTCAGTGGTCTCAACATGGTAACAACTCCTTTAATTGGCTTATCGAGTACTAGTGGCCAGCCTGCCTTGTTGGAGCACACACTGTAGAGTTGCAATCCAGTAACACTATTTTCCACAGTAATTTCTCTCTTGGGGAAAAAAAAGTATCATTCAGGTGAAATATATGAAGAGAGAAGTGGGGAAGGGGGAAGGTGAGTGAATGAATAGGGGGCAGAGATGTCAAGTCTACTAAGGCAGATGGGGTTCTGGGGTAGGCCGGTGGCTTTGCCATTTTGTAAGGAGGCTTCCACGACTTCTTCCATGACTTCTTGTGTAGTAGAGTACAGGTAGATTTCTGGGGAACAGGAGGTGAAAGCAAATTTTCTTTTTAACTTTGACATTAGTACTTTGGGGGTGAATAGCCTTTTAGCACTCATAAAGTTAGTAAACCATTTCTTCCTCTTCAAAAATATTAGTAAGTAAATAGAGATAAAAGCACGTTTGCTCCAATACTGTGGAGAATGGCTTTCTATCCTCAGGGACCCATTGCTTTTATGTAGTGTCCCTATTTTATGGTTTTACATGTGCATAAATGATCAAAGAAAAATATTTTTTTATTTTCATGAAGCTGCAACCCAAGGTTGGAGGCAGTTCTTGAACTTTTCAGTAAATTGAAGAGATTTGTGAAGCTCTGAGGAAAATGCACTTATTGTCTCTGCAAAGGACTGAACCTGGGAGCTGGGGCAGGAATCCTTGACAGACAGAGCTGGAAAAGGCAATGTGAGTTTGACATGAAGCCTGTTCTGTAAAGGCTCCTCAACCCAGAATGAAGTCACAAGACTTTCCTGATACACACATCCTAAACCTAGGCAGAAAAGGGGCTTTTGAGATGTCACAGAAAGGTTAGCGTTGGGGAACAAAGACATGCTTAGACCCAGGGGCTGCCAGCCAGGCAGCCTTCCCCACCCTTAAGGCTCCCTTACCAGGGGATGCTGGGGGCAGGGAGTCCCCAAAAGCACCCCCCAGATCTGACAGACCTTGGTTGAAGGTCAACACCTGGGCAATTGGAGCTTCAGGAAGCAAGGGGTGAAAATACATCTTATCCGTACATTCTGAAACTGCTGCCAGATAATCCTTTTCTTTAATCACTCAATTTTCATTTCAAAGCCAGGTGTTAATAGGTCATTAAAATAATATGCAAATGACTAACCAGGCTTTTGGCAACTGCTGCTTGCTGCCAGCCCTTAATGTTGCTCCCTGGATCTGACATGGGTTCCATTTCAGCTGGCTTCCTGCCTTTGGCAATGGCCAAGGTTTGATGGTTCAGAAGAAGGCAACTTGCCTAGTTAATTAAAAAAATGTACTTTTAAAAACATTTCTTCCCTCTCTCTTTTATTGTCAGGCAAAGTTAAATGGGTACAATTCTGAAAAAGCTAAAAATAAATTCTGGGCTTAAACGTTATAGATGAAATTGCTGCCTTAAGTTTTAAATTGCAGAAAAGTAAAGGCTTCTCACAGAGATTGTTATTTAGCTGTAGCTGTGGAGGAGCAGGTACATTTTACACACAGAGGCATCAGGGGCTTCCAAGGGAGACCCAGAGCCAATGTGTATGAAACATCAGCAGAGAACTCTTTTCCTTCTGTTAACTGTAATTCTTCATCTGTTTCTGGCCTTCCTCACCTTGACTATAACTCTCTGCGGGAGAGTCAAATGGATTTCTGAAGTCAATGACAAGGGAGTATTTGGATTGCTGTTGATAAATAAATTATGGCCCAATTACTTGTGCTGTTCTGAAATACGGTACTGAATGAAGAAAAAATGGAACCCTCGAGCTTCAGCACATCTTACTTTGCAATCTACTGCAATAATTCTGTGTCTGCGTTCAAGCCACTCATTCCCCTTGGTGATTCAAAGGAGAGTGTTTGGTAAGAAAGGAGAAAAACACCAACTGTTTTCTTTTCAGGACCTTTTTGGAAGAAGTGAGTGTTTTATTTTTTAAAAAACTTTGAATAACCACCATGTCACTTCAAATTCATAAAATGCAAGGGGTTTCAACCCTTTTGGCAGTAATAACAGTCTGTAGTATGGGCTATGGTTGGGGATGCGTTGATTTTGGGGTGCTGAACTAGAGATTCGGTCTAGACCCAGAGGACTTGGAGCCTTCAGTAGCACCGCTGGAGAGTTAGACTAGTCCCCGCTGAGGGCAGGGAACTAAGAGGACATTAAAAGCATTTGCTTCCACATTTAACAAAGAGAATTTAACCAGGGAGGTTGGGACCTTTCAGTACTCACCACCAGGGGAGGGGTCTGGCCAGTACTGAGAGGATGCTGCACTAGCCCAGAGAGGTGCTGAGATGATGAAGGGGCTACGACAGCTTGCCTTTCACCCAGACAGTGCACCTCCCTGCTTCTGTGTTGTTCCTTCAGTGCCTCCACGGTAGGCATGAAAGGGACACGAGACGGTTTGCCTCCGTGGTCTCGGCCTATAGATTACAGTGTCATTTCTGGCTGGAGTTTGTTGTTCTGTTTTGATTTTTTTTCTCCTCTTTTTGCAAAGCTATTTCCCCCTGCATTCTCTTTTTTAGTCTTTTCAATGCCAGAGAAATTAAAAATAAGACATTTTCCACTGAAGCGAAAGCCAGGGGTGGTATAAATGGCTTCTTGCTCTTTTTCAAACTTCCTATTTATAGTAAACGTTGGGAGAAGGGGTGGCTGTCTGTTCTCAGTCACCTTTGTTTCCAGGCCCGTCCCTTCCCGTGGCCTTCTCTCAAACGTCCGGTTCTGTGGTGTGGCTGCTCCTCATGCTGGGGAGTGCTTAGAATTGGAAACATGTTCGAGACTAGGGATCTTTTTATTTCTCTCATTAATCTCTTGGATGAGCATTCATAAAACCCTTACTATTACCCAGAATAATCTATTTACATTCTTGAGTTCATCTGTTCATCACAGTCCTTTCAAGTAGGCACTTTATCACCAGTGCACAGATGAGGAAACAAGGAAGCAGAGCCCCATTGTCTAACATGGCCCCATACCAGGGGGGACAGCTGTCTTTCCCCCTTATATCTCTTATATTCCTGCCAAACTGACCTATAAGCCTTGGGCCTTCTGTTTTATGCCTCTGTTCATCCCTGTTCTGAGAAGCTATGTTCACAGGTGTCAGACGTACCCTCTGCTCAACTAGAGTCTAGAGTCTCTACCACAGCACAGGCCACTTGGTGTAGAGTAGGGTGGAGAGCAAGGTCAAAATTAGCATATGAAACCAGACTGGAAGCCTCCCGAAGGCCAACATAACAGAGCTTTCACAGAAAAGCCTGTGCTGCTCAGGGATCTGTGAAGCTCGCCATCTGCTAGGCACGGGGGGTCCTAGGAGCCTTTTCCCCCTGGCCACGCCCACTTTCTTCCCTGGACCTTTTCTTTTTTTTTTTTTTAATTTTTTTTTTAGTTTTATTTTATTTACTTATTTATGTGTATGAATGTACTGTCTGCATGCAGGTGTGTGCACCCGTGTCGTGCAATGCCGCGGAGGTCAGAAGAGGGTGTCGGATTCCCCTGGAACTGGAGTTCTCCTGGAATTGGAGCTACAGACGGTTCTCAGCCGCCATGTGGGTGCTGGGGATCGAACCCAGGTCCTCTGCAAGAGCAATCGGTGCTCTTAACCGCTAGGCCATCTCTCCAGGCCACTTTTCTCTTTTTTAATACACTCTGTTCTTCTACCTGTTCCTTTCCAATTCCTTGCTCTAAGACATGAAAGTCTAGAAATTTGAATGGTTACCCACCAGAGCCTGATATTTGCCTATAACACTGTTACCCTTAGGATATAAACAGCTCCACCCTTTTATGAGCGCAGCGCATTCAGAGTCATTACTGATAGCCCTCTGTTCCCAGGAGTACTCAACGAAAGAGTAACCTGGGCAAGATGAACACCAGGCAGAGAGAGCAGTGCCCGCAAAATATTTTAATCTGATAATTTGATAAGAGCAAACATAGTAGGTATCAGCTTATAATAGAATTCAAATCATCTTCCAACCTTAGTCTTACAATGCTCCCTAATAGTCCGCAAAGTCAATAAGGTGAGGACTCTTGTTTCTGGCTGTGTATCAGAGTCCCTGTAGAATCAAATCTCTCTCTCTCTCTCTCGTTTCTTTTCTATGTCTTTCTATCTACCTGTCTGTGTCTCTCTTTGCTCTTTATTTCTGGAGATTCCACAATTTCAAAAAGCTTCATAGTTCATTTGGCTGTGACATGTGGGTTGAGGATCACTGTGACAAAATGAGACACAAAAACCACAAGCAACACTCTGTCCCAGGCCTTGTCTCTCGGCATTGCTGCTTTTTAATCACAAGGGCTACGGCGGCTACATCAGCAGGAACATTAGTTCAGCAAGTGACAAGACTTACAATATTTCATAGCTGCAGAAAACAGCAGTGACTATGATTTCAGAAGCAATTGAAGTAAAACATTTTTTCCACAAGCACGACCCCAAATATATAAAACCCATTATTCTCTAAAAGAGAGATGCTACAAATTCAAGACCATAGAACTTATATTCCATTCATATTAGAATACTATTAATGAATTACTGGCAATGTTTCAGTGTTAAAATCAGAGTGGGAAGCCCCACTATTACCTCAGACTCTAAGGAAGCCAAGCTGTTGTTTACTGAAAACCTGTAATAAACCATAGTCTAACCATATGGAAAAGCTACTGCTTCCTAGTCCACAGCAGGTAATGGGTCTACATTATTTAAAATTCACCTCTATTAGTGTCTTTTTCTGATGTAGAGGAATATTCTCTTGCCATTTCTGGTGTGGTGGATACTGATGGTCATCATGCTATGTGGACAGACCCAACGTTCTCCTCTCTACATAGTCTTACCTTTTTTTCATCTTTCACTGCAGAGACCAGCCTCACACTGATGCTGCTTTCCCACCAGCAATGGAACTGGCTGAATTATGTTCTCATTTCCTGTTCTTAGTGTGTCTCTGGAAGAAGTATGAGACATGCCTGACCTTCACCAAGATGCCTTCAGTCTTTCACCCTGGTGTGCCACCTCACACACCCTAAACATATATTCATGTATGTCAAGCTGTTTTGTCTGATCTTTGGTTCAGAAAGTATTTTACTCTTGAAAACAAGGAATATAAATTTTATAAAAGTGGAAGAAGGCTCCAAATACATATGGTAAACATGTATCAAATTACCATCTTCAGTTTTGCCCTTAAATTATTGTGGTGGTTTGAATGAGTGTCCCCCATAGGCTTTACGTATTCAGCCATTTTGTCTCCAGTTGGTGGCACTGTTCTTGGAGGTCTTAGAAGGTGTGGCTGTGCTGGAGGAAGTACGTTATTGGGGGTAGGCTTAGTGAGTTTAACAAGCCTTGAGGTGTCCAGACTCTCTCTCTCTCTGCTTCCTGTGCTCATCGAGAGATGTGACCCTGGGCTTGCTGCTCCAGCCCTGGCCACCATGCTTCCCGCCGCAATGGACGCTGATTCCCTGGAACCGTCAATCGTAAGCTCAAATAAACTCTTCCTTTTATAAGTTCCCTTGCTCATGGTGGTTTTATCACAGCAACAAAAAAGCGACTAATACAATTATGAAGCAAGTTCTCTGGTATCTGGAGTAGGATTTGGACTATCTAGACTGTTCTTTTTGAGAATGAAGCCCATAAACTCCAGTGGGGCAGAAAAACTCAGAATAACTGGATTTTCCACAACAGAGTGAGTTCATTCACCTGGCACATTCGTGATCTCACTGCTGTCTCTCAGGCTGAGGCCCAGATTCTAAGCGTCATTCAGGACACGGGAATAAGCGAGCAGCAGCTGGCTGACTGCTGTGTACAGACGCAACTTTGCTCACAGTCACTCATCTGCTCCTTGTCATAAGTACAATTTAGGTAGCTGGCAAGGATGGGCATGTTTGTCAAAAGGGCTGGGGGAGTAGCTAAAAATTCTGGATATGCTTGGAAAGCGCAAAATTGTCTTTGCTTCCACATACCCTCTTCACATTGTTTGAGAAAGGGGAATGATAAGGACTGGGAAGAAAGGCAGAACCTTTGGCTAGGCTAGAGCCTACACTGAGAACACCTTCTATGGTCAGGAGAATCCTCTCGAGCTCTTGGTGCCCTGGTAGAGTCCTGGCCTGCCTCCCTGACAAATGCTTCTCTCTTTGTGAGTGGAGGTGGGGACACTGAGCTGAGGGCGGTATAGTGACAAGCCATTCCTCAGGACACCATGAAAAATAAGAAGGTGGTTTAGGTAAAAACTGTACAGTTCATTGTATACTAAACTGAGTGAGATCCAGTCCTTTTATGACATGGTTGTAGGAAGCTTCCTTTGCCACGAGCAGGTATAGTGCAGTCCTGCTAAGGGAAGGGGGCACAGGGTCCACTTTTTGGACACTGTGGGGAACTGACCCCTTGGCACAGAGGTCAGTCGGTTACTTCCGTAACCAGACCTGAGAGGTATTTCCATCAGGTCCTTACCCTGGGAAAACGGAACGTTCCCCATCTTGGCCGTGCTTTGCTTTTTCCGTCTGCCCAAAGGCTGCTGGCCCCTGGACAGGAATTTCAGGCTGATGGCTGATCGCCTATCTTTAGCCTATGCCCACTCACAATTCACTTCTCCACACCAGCTATCCAGGTTGGTGGTCTAAAGGACCTCTGTCCTACCCACTGGTCACTTGAACAAATTTCAGGCCTGCTTCGGCCTGTATGTGTGCAAAAAATAACAGCTGGGAATCCTGTAATGATGGTAATGGAGAATTTGCTTAATTGCCTGCTACAGCTTTCTTTTATAAGCAAAATGCCATCAGCTCCCAGAGCCAATCACAGACCCCCAATTCCCCGTCACTGCACACTGCTGCCCCACCCAGCATCATGCACCTGGGCCACATTGCTTGCTCCTCTCTAGGGGTGGGGTCAGAGAAATCCCTTGACTCCCACCACATGGTGCACTGAGGGGTGCTAGCTGAGAACTAGCCCCCAATTTAAACTGGATCTTCCCACACGAGGCCAGTCTGGACACCATTCAGACAGCAAGCCTTAGAAAAATCTTGTGCTGTGATGAGGAATTTGTGTATTTTTTTTCTTTCATTGTGCTTCATGTATTTTTAGCAAAGGACATGCATTTTTAAAAGTTATCTGTAAGATAGTCTGCTAATTATAAATGAATAATAGTCAATAAATAGAAATTATGGCTTCCATAATAATCATAACTTTGTCTGGGCCTGTATGTTTAGATAAGAAATGTAACCCCATTTGCTATAATCCAGAGAAATGTGTTAAGACTCTGAGGCCACACTGCAGTTACTATGGAAACCAAAGAATGTAACCACCATGATTCCGGGCCTTCTAGATTTGCAATAATTATGTTGCTTGAAGAAGAAAAATCAAACATTTAATTAAACAAGTAGACTACTTAAATAATTCTACACAAAGTTTACTAAAATGTGTTCCAATGTCATCAGCTGTGTTCCTTGACCCTTAGCAATTGCTGACAAGTTCTACACATGGGCTAGGAGATTGACAGGACTCCTATAATGCCTATAAAACTTTATACAGGGCATCAACAATGGAGAGAGAACTTATGAATATACTGTCCCTGGATATAAGAAATGAAGATCTAGTCAAGATAATTTAAAAACACTATAGACAGTGAGTCAAAAGTCTGTACAGAACTCTATAGGCAAAATAAGTGTTCCTGATCATAAAAATAATGTGTGCTAATTATGGAATATTTGAAAATATGATAATTTCAGGGGAGCCAATTAAAAGCAACTGTAATTCCAATACTAATGGTAACTATTTTGCTATGTTTGTATTTATTAATTTTTTCCCTATGGCAATAAAAGTACAGACATCTGTTTCACAAATTTCCATTACTTGGATAAAATGTCTGAGGTCTGAGCTAATCAGTTTAAGGGAGGAAGGGTTTGTTTTGACTCACAGCTTCAGATTTGCTGCTTTGGGCCAGTGGAGGCCAGGACACTGTGGCAGAGAGCTCATGGCAGAGCAAAGCTGATTACTTCTTGGCAGTCAGGAAGCAAAGACAGAAGTAAATAAAAGGAGGGCAAACCCCCCCCCTTTAAGAGCGCTTCTGCAGTGACATAACATCCTCTTATTGGGCCCACCTCCCAAAGTCATCTCACTTCCCAGCAGCATTCCAGGGGCAACAAGCCTTCACCATGTAGGCTTTCTGGGGGCCATTCACGACTCAAATTATAGCAAGGCACCTGTCACTCTGCATGATAGCATAGACTGTGCAAAGAATCATGTAAGCTGAAGCAGGCAAAGCGACAATAATCATCACTGGAAAAATTCAGTTATCTTCAGGCTTTGTTTTTATGGTTAAACATTAAAAGCTTTTAATGTAGTGAAATAAGAGTAAAAACAGTTTTCAAAAGGCATGCCAACATTTTCATGGTCAGATATTTCTTCTGTAACTCAGCTAGGGTTCCATCCATATTACTTTTCTATTGTTATCACTTCTCATTTCTTTGCTACACTTTCATCATTGCTGACCAATTTCTTCTTGATAGACACTCAAAAACATGATATGTGGGTTCACCACCTGGAGACAAGGAAGCAACAGAGCCACACACTTTGCTGTCTGTGAATAAACTGATCAATCACGACAGACTTGGAGACCCGTGATGTGACAGGTCAATGATCACAGTGTGCTTTTGTCATTCCCATGGTGATTTGTGGACTGAATCACTAGTGGTGAAGTTTTATGTTATGCAATTAGTTAAGTTATTGAGGCAGCTGAAATTTGAACTATGTTGTTTGGAGGCAAAGTGATATTTAACTAAATATTTGGCAACTCAAATGCATGCATGCTGAGTCCATGTAAAACATGGACTGTCTATATGTTCATACTTAAATACTTACTACGACATTGAGATCGTGGCTATATAATTTTTTACCTTGTTCTTTTTAAGTTGCCATGGATCATAAGATACTATTCTTGTTTACTAGTCTCTGGTAGCACTGTAGTGATTCCCAAAGAGTAAGCTGCTTCCCAGTAGGAATGATAAGAAAAAGGCCACGGAGCTTGTTAGGAAGAAGGAGAAAATGAATTTGGCCAGAACTCAGGGTTGATATTAGAATAAAAATGTCAACAATGTAAAAAAGTCCATTTTGCTTTAATGATAGTGATGATAATAATGATGATAAATAAAAATGATGATAACTAACAATTATTGACTGCTTACTGTAATCCAGTACTTTTAGAAATCATCTCACTTAACCTTTACATACACTGAATTTTCTCTCTTCCCCATCTTACCCATAATGACATAGGCTCAAAGAGACTTCTGGGTTCTCCCAGGTTGCACAGCTTCTGTGGCACTGGGGCTCCATTCTAGGTAGAACTATTCTTGATTGCTCCACACACTGCCTCATGAAAGTACTTTTGAGTTTCCAAAGTCCTCTTAAAGCCTGCTGATATGAGGTGTGCAGTTGGGCAAATCGTGCCATGCTGGTGGGGTAGGCAGGGCTAGAGTCTAGACCTCACAGCTGTCAAATCTGAGCCAACAGACTGCAGGGGTCCAGAAAGGCTTCTGATCACCACAAAGGTGCAGCACGTGCTCCTTCGGATCAGTTTGATTGATTCTCAGTATGACCCTCAGAACTGACATGGCAGTTGAGACAATGGAAATTTTATACTAAAAAGAAAACCACAGCATGGAGCCCACAGTGGCTCACATCATCTTGGGAGAGGAATGAGTTGGTAAGATAAAGATGCAGTTGAGGAAGGCATTGGATTCCAGGGTGAGCAGGTTTCATTTGAGGGGAAAGGCACAGGGGCACCAGGAAGTATTTATAATATCAGGTTGCACGCTGACTTCCACAGAGGAAATTAAGTCTCAGCTGTCGCTGGGAATTGAACAGCCCTGGGTCATTTCTTCCCAAGAACTTCAGTCACTTCCTGCATTTGCTACAGATCTTGGGTGACTTCTCATTTCTCTAGAGGGTAAATATATATCCACCAGTCCTTAAAAAGAGTGAGATGGCCTAGCGGTTAAGAGCGCTGACCGCTCTTACAGAGGACCCGGGTTCGATCCCCAGCACACACATGGCGGCCGAGAACCGTCTGAAACTCCAATTCCAGGAGAACTCCAGTTCCAGGGGAATCTGACACCCTCTTCTGACCTCCGCGGCATTGCACAACATGGGCGCACAAACCTTCATGCAGACAGTACATTCATGCACATACAGAAATAAAAAAAAAAAAATTAAAAACATACAAACAAACAAAAAGAGTGACCCTGAAAGCAAGTTTCACTGCCTTTTGTGATTATACTTTATAAACCTTTTTTTTGAGTCAGGGTCTCCCTGTAGCTCCAGCTAGCCTAGAACTCACTATATAGACCAGAGTGGCCTTGAACTTGTAGAGATCCATCTGCCCCTGCCTCTGGAGTGCTGGGACCAAAGGCATGGGCCACGATGCCCACCTTATAAACCTGTTTTAGTTATGAAGTTGTAATTGCTACTGTGAAAGCATCCAGGTCCAGAATGACTCTGACTTGTAAGCCATAGGTCTGTGCTGTCACCTCACAGAGGAATGCAGCCCTTGTAAACCAAATCCTTCAGCTACCTGGGACCTGGAGGATCTGGGTCTCCTAGGGAATTTAGCCTTTCTTCTAGGATTTACAAGCTTTAAAAGAATCACTGTATGTGAGTAAGAACAAATGCATTCACCCTGCAAGAATCATCAAATGATGTTAGTAGGCATTTGAAGACTATCCTAAAGACATCCTGAGAAATCCAACTGGAAACACAGCTCTCTAGTCAAGTAGTTGGAAAATTCTAGACATTTCTTAAGGGAGGTGTCTAGGTATTTTGCTAGTATATCATAATAATCTGAGAGTCCTTCCTTGTAAAAATGTTTTTAATTGTTGCCTGTAGTTTTCCATATTTTTCACTAAAGTAAGAAAATCAACTTTTAACATTTTTACTCATTTGTCACTTAATATCCTGATGCACAAACAAGTGTTCTATGGAACTTATTTTGAGAAATGTTGGACCATGCCTACGGACAAAAGAGTAAACTCACTGAACTCAGACCAGTTTCCCATCCAAGAGGAGTCCTGATAGGACTGAGCCAGCAGTGGCTCACCTCTCTCCAAGGCTGCCAGGGAGAGTTTCTTAGCCTCAGTGGTATGCTTTGTGTATGTGAAGAAAGGAATATGAGGCCAGGCAAAGGAACTCTGCTCCCTCCTACTTTCTCCCAGCCAAGCAGCTGTGTTTCCTTGCCCAAATACTGAAGGTTCTTGCAAGATTTTACTAGAAAAAAATAAGAGTCTATTGGAAATAAACCAAAGATGAGACCAACCAGTTAACCAACCAACCAACCAAACAACCAACCAACCAACCAACCAAACAACCAACCAACCAACCAACCAACCAACTGTGATGGTTTGAATGAGAGTGTTCCCCCATAGGCTTTAAGTATTCAGACATTTTGTCCCCAGTTGGTGGCGCTGTTTGGGGAGTTCCTTGAAGGTGTGGCCATGCTGGAGGAAGTATGTCACTGGGGGCAGGCTTAGAGAGCTTAACAAGCCTTGCTAGTCTCCAGAGGCTCGCTCTCTACTTCCAGTGCTCATCGGAGGATGTGAACTTTGGCTTTCTGCTCCAGCCCCGGCTACCATGCCTCCCCACCACATTGGACTCCAATTCCCTGGAATCGTCAATCATAAGCTCAAATAAACTCTTCCTTTTATAAGTTTCCTTGGTCATGGTGGTTTTATCACAGCAACAGAAAAGTGACTAATACACCAACCAACCAGCCAGCCAGCCAGCCAGCCAGCCAGCCAGCAGCCAGCCAGCAGCCAGCCAGCCAACTAACAGGCAGTGGTGTTAAAATCCCTATATGTGATAAATGTTCTCTATGACTTCCTGAAGTCACTTAATCTGAGTTAGCTTTCCCATTTGTAAAATGGGGATTAACAGCATTGTAAAGACTCAAATTTATTTTAAAGAAAAAATTCAATCTTGGGGTCTGGAAAGATGGCTCAGTGATTAACAAGATGGCTTATGTTGCAGAGTGCCCAAGTTCTGTTCCCAGCACCCAAGTCAGGCAGCTCACAACTGTCTGTAACTCTAGCTCCAGATGACCCAACACCCTCTTCTGGCCTCTGCTGGCACTTGCACAGATGTGGAACACATACACATAGACACACGCACAAATAAGAAAAAAATCTTTTTTTTTTTGAAAAAATCTTTTTTAAAATACAGACTTTATACTTTACTCATAGTTGAATGGGAGCAGGTAGAGTGTGGTGGGAGGGAAGGAGAGGGAGTATTTCTGTTTCCAGCTCTCTACCGGGGCCAAGTGAGCAACCCAGAGAAGCCTAGACAGTTCAGAGCTGCTTTGAGCAGCAGTGACACCCACTGTCAGTGGCAATGGACCAGCTATGGTGCATGGTTCCCACATGTGAATTTCTGTAATTTCCAAGATTATTTTCAGACTACTTCTCTGGTTTTTCTAGAGTCTATGAGTGTCTTTTGGTTATTTGATTTAATTGTTTACTCCTTAAAGTAGCCAGAACTTTCTCAAATGAGACCAATGGCAGAAATAGACAGTGGCATATCAGAGTTGGGGCTGGGAGCAGACTTTGATGATAATAGCTTTAGGAGATCTGAAGTTCTCATTTCTGGAGTGTTCCAGCCAGTCACTGCAGTGTGTACTTCAGGACAGAAGAGCAGCTATCTCTGTTTAGGTCCCATTTCCACAAATCTAAGAAGGTAGCGTGCACGCATGTGTGTGTGCATGTGCGTGTGTGTGTGTGTGTGTGTGTGTGCGCGCATGTGTGTGTGTGCTGCTCCTTGCATTTCAAATTTATAATTTTTGTTATATAATCAAGCAGAGGCCTGCAGAAAACCTTCTTTATTTTCAGCTACTTTGTATGGTAGTTCTATTAGGATCCAGTAAAAATTTATCTTTTAAAATGTCTAAAACCATATTAGAAAGGGAACATATAAAATAGCATACTAATAATCATAGTACTAATGCCAGAGAACATGTAAAGAAAATAGAGGTGGCTTGGTGTGGTGGAGCACGCCTTTAAACCTAGCACTTGGGAGGCAGAGGCAGGCGGATCTTTGTGAGTTCAAGGCCAGCCTGGTCTACAGAGCAAGTTCCAGGACAGCTGGGGCTACAGGGAGACCCTGTCTGGCTGGAATCCTCCTTCCAACAGCCCCTGGCTTCCTGAGGTATTTGTTTCCACCTGGAATAAGCTAAGCCTCGCCTTGTTCTACAATATGCACAGAGGAAGAATGGGGGGGGGCGCTGTCAATGCATCTAACATCAGTGTGAAGGACCAAGGACCCTGAAGGTCCTTCCTGAATGGGGACATGGATCAATTTGGTGTCATTTGCACAATGCCCCTAGAGATTGGAGGTACCACTACCACCTCCTCTGTTAATTCCAGAGAAGCTGCCTCATGTTTTAAAAATGTAATGGCAGATAAAAGCAACAGCTGTACATTTTCATGTCAAGGTTATTCATGTGCCTCAGAGAACCATTAAGAAGTTTAAAACAGCTGAAACATCCGAAATGTCTTTATTTTAGAAAAATAAGGCAGTCAGAGATCTTACCACCAACTTGTGACCTTACAGTAATTGCTGAGTCTCCTCCAAGAGTTCTTTCTGAGATAGCTCATGTCACAGCATTGAAATACCAGGCCTCATAGAGATGATTGAAATTCTTGCCCAGTGGCCCTACCATCAGCACCTGCAGCTTGACCAGCCAGCATCCATGATGAGAAACGAAAACAGTCAGACTGTGGTTACACTGCCACTTTGCTCTGACACTTTCTCAAATTTGATATCTTCTGCCACTATCAGCAACAACTTAGTGGAATGACAGAAGCCAAAAACAAGATCAAACTTTGTTCAAAAACCTTTTAGACATTAAGTGTACTCATCATTTGGACTGACTGCTGCCGTTTTCCTAGTGATATGGAAATACACATACCTATTACAGCTCAAATGAACGATGGGTACATGACCACAATGGTAACAGTGGTAACAAGAAGAGCAAGAGCCCACAGTCACTCACTATGTGTCAGTTTCTGTGTGTTTCATGGCTTCTGAGACTAAACCTTACAGCTATTAGAATTGTTATTTTATGGGTGAGGAAATCAAGATTCAGTTCTTGATCTTAAGTCATTAGCTGGTAAATGACAAGCCTGGAGTAGCTGCCTCTCAGGTCTTTGCTTTTAATCCTTTCTCAGTCTGTTTCAGAAAGAAAGAATTTTCATCTGTAACTTAGCTAGGTGATGTGAGAGTTTTTATGTTAAAACTTTATGTGGCCTGCTGGGTGTGGTGGCACATGCCTTTAATCCTAGCACTTGGGAAGCAGAGGAAGGCAGATCTTTGTGAGTTCAAGGCCAGCCTGGTCTACAGAGTGAGTTCCAGGACAGCTGGGGCTACAGAGAGACCCTGTCTCGAAAATGACAAAATAATAATAATAATAATAATAATAATAATAATATTAAAAAATTTAAAAAAGGGAAAAAACACTTTATGTGGCCTAATCACAATTTGATGCCATGAAATTGCATTAAAAAAGAAGTAAGTGCTCATTTGCCCCCTCTGGGGACAAATGTGGGTTAAATGTGCATGTGTGTGAGGTGGGAAGGGACTCAGATGTGGTGAGGAGAGAGGAGGCCTAGGACACTTTTTCTGGAGAAGCAGAGGGCTTCTGGGGGTGAAGACAACATATCAAAATCACAACAGTAGCCACAGGAATTGCATCCTGCTGGAAAGTAAGAACTCCATCTTGTCTGGCTTCCATGGAGAAGAAATACTCTGAAATCACAGTAGAGCAAAGGGAAGTTGTAAAAGCACATAGCTAACCACTTTTTTCCTATGGTGTTTGTTAGATGTAAACACTGATGTAAACATTAGCTGTATGTGTTTCACATGTGAGACAAAGTCACTCAGCACTTGAATTATTGTCAGATAGCAACTACTGATCATTATATCGTTTTGTGTTTTGAAAAACTGAGGCCCAAAGAAGGTAAGGACCATTCCCAAGCCATCCAAGTGAAGAGTTGTAGAACCGGGATTCTAATTTAGGTCATCTCCCTCAGCACATACACCATCTACCATTATACTCTCCAGCCTCTGAGGGAAGTGATCCTGTATGAAGCCGAGGGGCAGTGAAGAAACCAAAGGAAAGACCAGTGTATGAGTCACTTTCCATTACTGTAATGAAATACTTGAGATAGGCTTAAGAAGAAAGGCTTATTTTGGCCCATGGTTTGAAAGTTTCAGTCTAGGTTGCTTGGCCCTATTGCTTTGGCCCTGTCGTGGTGCAGTATAAACATGGTAGGAGCGGGCGGTAGTGGAGGCCTGTTCAATTCATGGAAGCTGGGAAGCAAGTAGAGACAGGGGAAGGGACTGGGGTCTTGATGTCTTCCCTTTGAGGGCCTTAGTGGCCAAACTTCCTCCTATTAGGCCTCATTTATTAAATGTACCAGACCAAGGACAAGGGTTTTAATATGTAGGCACTTTGGGGACATTCGGATTCAAGCTGTTGCGACCAGCAGAGAGTGGACATGAATGGCAGAGTAAACCTGAGCTGAATGTCCCCTCTCCGTATTGGCAAGGACTTGCTCACTTGCTGACAATAGTGGCAACAACTTAAAGGGAAAATGACAAAGGGGATTTCTATGCCCAGGTGGCACCTTTGCCCAATTTCTTTGTTTCTGTCAAACTTGCTAACCAGGAGGCACCTTGGTCCTTTCCTTTGTTATTGATATTCCATCAAGCACTTTTAATCCTTTCTTGGAAATTTTGCTATTTGCACTGATCCCAGGCCTCTTTCCTTTCACGTGGATTTTGCAATAATGCCTTACGGGTCACCTTGCCTCTCATCTCCTTCCTCCAGCTCCAGTCTATAGCTCTGTGAGGAGATCTTCCAGGGTAGCCTGGAGCATTGCAGATGGATTTGCAGGATGAGTCAGAACTGCTCTCTGCTCCAGGTCTGCCATGGATGAGTGTGCTGTTGTCATTTCGACCTCTACAAATGAAGAGGGGGTCAGAGTTGATACTTCTAAAGTGCCTCTCAGTGCTGGAGTGATAGGAGTGTGTGAAGGACTCAGCCTTTTGTGGACATACCTACCATTGTTTCAACTTCTAAACCAGGTGCTTAGGGCTTGGTTATAAAGGTTTCCTCACACACTTCTCAAGATAGCCTGTCCCCCACTCATGCCATGGCCATTTCCTAACCCAGCTCTTCTTTTGTGATTCTTGTTTCCAGAAAATCCTTTTCCGTTCTCTTCCTAGGACAACCTTACATAGGCATTAGGGTTCTATTAAGAAACCATGCCAGGGCTGGAGAGATGGCCTAGCAATTAAGAGTGTCAACTGCTCTTGCAGAGGACCCAGGTTCGATCCCCAGCACCCACATGGCGGCTAAGAACCACCTTTAACTCCAGTTCCGGGGGAATCCAACACCCTCTTCTGACCTCCGAGACATTGCACGACACAGGTGCACCAACCTACATGCAGACAGTACACTCATACACTCATAAAAAAAAAAATAAAAAATAATAATAATAGAAAAGAAACCATGCCTTCCAGTGAGCCACTTCCCTGAATCATCTAAGGGTGCAGTACTTTAACTCTACAGAAAATATATGTACCTAGGCAGTGGTCAAAGAATCTGGACCTGGAAGCCAGAGTTCCTGAAATCTAACCCTGGCTCTATTTCCTGGTGGCTGCTTAGCTAACTTCTGTGTCTCAGTTTCACCATGCGTAAAATGAGTTCATATGACGTGAGCATTAATACACATGTTAATAACTGTCAAGCACACAGAAGAGCTTCGGGTTCACAACAAATACTACATAAATATATTTTATTATAATGGAGTTCCACACATTTTAGGTAAATGTTAAAAAGTAAAACATTTATTGCATGTAGACATGGTCTCATGTGGCTTTTTCCATGTTCTGACCAAAAAAGGCTGATGCTTAATAAAAGCTTTGAGTGAATTATGTGTTATATCAAGAAAGAAAGAAAGAAAGAAAGAAAGAAAGAAAGAAAAGAAGAAAGAACTGTTGAGCATCCATAGGAGGGAGAAGCAGGCAGAACAGGTCTTCTATGGCTCTAGAGGAAGAGGATTAAGCATAGCCAACTTTGTAATACCCCATGACAGTTTGCCCAGCTTCTAAGTGTTAATACTGTGTAGTAACTTGCAATGCAGGAGAGCACTCTGTGTGCATGAGGAACTTCAACTTCAAGGAAGAGTTATTTAATCATATGCACTCACCTGTGCCATTTTTTTTTTTTTTTTTTTTTGTCTTTTAACAGGGTTCTCCCTGTAGCCCCAGCTGTCCTGGAACTCACTGCTGTAGACCAGGCTGGCACGGAACTCACAAAGATCCGCCTGCCTCTGCCTCCCAAGTGCTAGGATTAAAGGCGTGTGCCACCACCGGCTCACCTATGCCTTTTAAAGAGCGTTTCTTCAACTTTTCAGGAAGAAAAACACATTTCCTCATGTGACTGATCAAATGATAGGAAAACAACCACAATGATGTATAACCAGCATTTTAAAAAATGGTCGTTTTCCTGAGTGACCCCTGAGGACCAGATCCTCAACTGACAGTGGTTAAGAGCACCGACTGCCCTTGCAGAGGACCCAGGTTCGATTCCCCAGCACCCACATGGTGGCTAAGAACCACCTTTAACTCCAGTTCCAGGGGAATCCAACACCCTCTTCTGACTTCGGAGGCATTGCACGACACAGGTGCACCAACCTACATGCAGACAGTACACTCATACACATTAAAAAAATAAATTAAAACAAAAAGAAAACAAAAACCATCAGGCACGGTGGCACACACCTTTAATCCTAGCACTCGGGAGGCAGAGGCAGGCAGATCTTTGTGAGTTCAAGGCCAGCCTGGTCTACAGAGTAAGTTCCAGGACAGCTGGGGCTACAGGGAGACCCTTTCTTGAAAAAAAGAAAACAAAAACCTTGTTTAATCTGGGCTAATTGTGTGGCTTTAAGCATCCAAAAGGAAAGTAAAACAAGAAATAATCAGTAAGGCCTGAGAAATTGTACTTCAGCTATAAAACTTGAGATGTTAGTAAAAAGACAAAAAGAAAAAAAGAGAGAACACTGTTGTTTTGCCTGTTTTCAATTCTTACTGGAAAGTGCATCTACTCTGTGCCTGCCACTGCTTTTGCCATCCTTCAAAGACATGAAACACAGCTTTTAATTCTCCAATATGGACTGAAGACTCATGTCTCTCCAAGAATCCTCCAAACCTACAATGCCAGATGGGGACTGCTGAGATATCCAGCTTGTGGATTGAGCAACTACTGAGATTTCAACCTTGTCAGAGTATACACTGCCATTGTTGGACTACCCAGGCTTTATCATGGAGGCCAGTACAGGAAAATCAAGACAGGACGCATGCTTACTGGACCTCACTTGGGTGACTATGGGTGGGAAAGACCCTGCAAGATTGATGGTTGTTTGGGCTTGCCAAGGAAGAACCTTCAAACACTTCTTAAAAAAAGAAAATCCTCCAATTCAGGTGATATGTATATGTATGTATATATTTATGTATGTATATAATTATGTATGTATATAGAAGCAATACAAGTTGGAGAGAACAACAACAAAAGAACTGAAAAAAACAAAAACAACCATAAAAAATCTCTGGAAAGACTCAGAAAAAGATGCAAGACATGTATGGAAGAATGCAGGAACTCAGGTGGGGTGGGGGGCATGGAAAGGGGAGTGACTCTAAATTCAATTGAGAAATGATGTATGGAAAAAGTTTAATAACAATAAAAAAATAAATTATAAAAAATGGCCCTTTTGAGTGTGTGATGGACTTCTTTAGTAATATGCTTCTTTCTATAAAAGAGAAAACAGAACAGTGCTGTCCTTATCGCCAAATGTCTTATAAATTGTTTTTTGGGAGAGCCTTGCTGTTTGTCCAGGCACTCCTGGGTTCATGCATTCTTCCCCCTCCCCCTAGCCTCTCAAGGACAACTAGTACAAACCTCACTGTCACCTTGCTCTGAACACCTAACTTCAAAATCTAGGAGCTTGTTTCAGATCAACAAAGGACCCCTTTGTCAGCATGCGCTTAGAAGAGTGTGGGCACAAAGTTGCCTGAGACCCTGTGGTTGGCAAGGAGGAGTGTGGGGATTAGGTGTAGGGCATGGGGAAGCAAAACCAATGCATTTCTGTAACACACACCCCCCCCCCGCAACACACACATCTGAAACAGAGGACCTGCATGGCAAGCTGTGAGTTAAACCATTTGGGCTTGGCACACAAAGACTATGACGCAAACCAACACCATAAAGCCCCTGCAGCTGCAGCTGCACCATGTGATGTCTCAATTTCTTATGAATCTTTATAGTCTGCTTGTAAGAGTTGAGAATGAGAATTTCTAATGGATTTGTGGAAACGACTTTATATAATTCAATACATAATAAAATGAAAAATCCTTTGAAAATGCATACAAGTGTCATCATATGGAGAAGTTATTACAGGAAAGGGGAGAAAGTTAAAATATGTGTGGAATAAAATGAGAATATTTTCTCATTTCATCAATTTATCTTTCCACTCCATTTTACTGAGAGCTCCAAATACAGTCAGATGCAGTGTCTGTTTTACCTTGAACCTTCTCACTGGTAAACAAAGGAGGCATTTCCTGAATGCCAAACAGTGTGCCATCCCTCTAAAGCAGACATGCTCTCTAAGAAGTGCTCTGGAAGGAAAAAGTCTTAGTTTTGTTGAATTTTCCACCACTGATACAAACCAAGCACTAAGGCAAGCCACAATGGGTAGGAAGAGGGTGGTGATATCGAGCACTCCTTTCCATTGAGAGCCAGGTGACCATTCTTGTGAGCTTCAGGCCCCACATGGCTTTACAAGCCAGTTCTCACTGGCAAATTGGTCTCACAGGTGATATAGATAAAAATCATGCCACAGCAACAATACAGGATGATGGGAAGGCTTATAGCCTGGGGAGATTTTGTGTAGAGAACAGAGCCATGGAATGTTCTAGTTATAATTACTGAGGTGAAAAGTCAGCAAAACTTCTAGGTAATCATAGACGAAAGCTGGGTAGACACTTATTTTCTTGAGTGCTGGTGTGGAAGACAAGATAAAAAGGCTTTATTTGCTAAATGCAGGAATCAATGGATCAATACTTTGGCCATCCTGAAGACAGGTCATTGATCTTACCCAGGTCATATCTCAAAAACAAATCAACACAGCTTTCCTTTTGCCTCCCCCCATCCCCAAACAAATGAACAAAACTTCCCAACATTCCTTTCTCCACTTTCGTCAGCATGTTTAACACAGTCACAAGTGTTTTAGAGCCCTGTGCTAGGGGTCCTTGCCCCGTGGATTCCCATGCACTGAAGAGGAGGGCCTCTTAGCCTCCACTAAGCAGCAGAACCAGCTGGGACTTGGGACTCACACAGCAGAGGAGCTCTACCGAAGTCTTCCTCCTGCTCTGGGTCCCTTGATTTGCTACCTTATGTCTCTGGGGATGCAATTATTTTCACTCTGTACATAGCTGTTGTCTCCAAGCCTCATACATCTATGAGAGGTGTCCCCAGGCTAGAATGAAATAGAAGGTTTATGGCAGTGCTTAGACTCTGAATCCTGGAGACACGATGCAGTGTGATGGCACAGACTTGGCAAGTCTCTGGAGAAAGCCGACTGAACTTTAAGTGGGCATTTTACTGCTTCTTCACAAAATGAACTCAGAAGACATGTATGAAGGCAATGTAGAAAATTCCTGATTTATGGCTTTCCAAACATTTTCCAAGTCTCTCTGCTTTGCAGTGATTTTGCTTTAGGCGTTTCAAATTGCCATTTGCCTGATAAGGATGTAAACTCGCTTCTAAAGTATAAGACTTTCTCCAGTTGGAAAAAGAGTATGTTGATAGAACCTACTGGTGGTGAACTCACTGTTGAGTTCCCCCTGAGATGATGAGCACCTTGGGTGTGGGTATGACTTACTCATCCTGGTCACTACTGAATCTGCTTCAGGTACTCCAGCTCTGCTCACTGAATGAACGTGTGAAGCTCTGGGTAGATGTCTATGTCTTGGAAGGAAGAAGATAGTGAGTAAAAAAAGATAGAAGAGAGGTTGAAGAAGCAAAATGTTTGTGTTGCCTGGGAAGTGGGGTAGACGGTGTATTTGGAGGCCCTGTGACAAAGGAAATGACACTGGAACAGTTGAAGGGGAAAGATGTAGTGGGGAAGGCTGCAGAGAGACTTAGGGAAGATCGATGCTTTTCATGGTGCTGTGGCAGCTGAGTTGTTTCTACATTTTCTCTCTTTTATTGACATGTTGAAGGCTACACTAGCATGAATTCCATGTTTAGATCTCCATTAATAGAAAATACCTAATCTTTATATTAAAGAAAAACATTTTATTTTTACTTTTTGTGTATGAGTGTTTGGCCTGCATACATGTAAGTGCACCTGTGTGTGTGATGCGTGCAGAGGCCAGAAAAGGGCATCAGACCCCCTTGAAATGGAGTTATGGATGGTTGTTAGCTGCCATGTGGGTACTTGGAACCAAACAGCAGCCGGTGCTTTTAACCATGGAGTCATCTATCCAGCCCCCAGGATTTATATTAATTTAGGAGTATAAAAAAGCCCGCCTTTTCAGGGCTACCATGCAAACTGCACAGGCTTTGTGTTCCACAGTTCTGGGGAGCATTCAGCAAACAGCATGGTGCGTGTGTCAGCTCTAGGAGGGTTTGATCTCCATGTAATACAATGGATCACATTTATAAATCTGCAGATGTGAAGGAACTGTGACGTGTTGGGAAATACCTTTAAGTATCTTTCTTCTTTCTCTATTACATATTCCTTAAGGCCTAATGAGTCCTCCATTTTCCTCAGTCTGTGAGAATTATATTATAAAATCAAATGGTGTTGTTCTTCGGAGACGCTTCTATCTTCTACCTTGCAATAATCCAGGGGTTATTGATTACTGTGTAGAGTCCTGATGTTGGAGCTCTGGGGTTCAGTTCCTGGCTGGGTTCTGATGGATACTGACTAAGCTTCTTTGTGCCTTGGTTTCCTCCACTGTTAAACAGGAATAATAGGATTCCAACTTTATAGGGTTGATGTAAGAAGTAATTGAGATAATCTATGTAAACTGTCTTGCACGTTGATTGGAAAATCAGGATTGCTCTTGTGTCAGCCATTAGGCTGCTAAAGTAATTACCACTGTTGGTAAGGGACTTCGGGTCCAGCCTGCTAAGCCAATGGACTACCTCTGGGTGTCTCCAGCTGGATTTGCCTATTCAGGGCCCATCCCTTCCCAGGGAGCAGACCAACAGGAGAGTCCTCCCATGTCACTCCTTCCATGAGCATTAGCCAGAGCATCCACAGCTACGGGTGACTCTATCACAAACACACAGCTCCATGCACATATACATTTCCAGTGTTCCTGGCCCTGCTATCAAATCAAGGGCCGTTAGGCCTCCCTTCCCTGGTTGCTTTTCCACACTAGTCATGCAAATGTGTTTATTGGATTTGAAAAATAAATGACAGAGCTGTGACTTTCTGGAATGTTCCATGGGTAACAGCCATGAGCATGGGTATGTGTGTGATAATGATGGTTTTGGTCAACAATGAGCCCTAGAACAGAGAATAAGTTTTATTGTTGCTTTTGTGGAAGTGAATTTGTGCATGTGTTGGACTGTGAGTGGGTATGGAACACATTAGATTTGGAGCTGGAGCTGGAGCTGGAAATCAATGATCGAGATATTTGGAGGCCTATGGTGGACAGAAAGAACTTGCTGGTAAGAAAACCAACACCCAACATGAGAATGGAACGTGGAATCAGAACGTTGCCTTCTCAATCATTTGCTCATTCATTTGACAAGCTGAATGTTGATTGTGCTGTGGTGTCAGATACAGGGGGGCTCAGTGGAGAACAGGACAGGATCCCTACTCGTGGAGCTTAGGGCCTAATGCAGGCAGGCAACAAGATTTTCGGGACACTTGTTCCTAGTAGCACATTGGGAAGATTGTGAGTGGAGTGTGTGGTGGCAGAGAACAGTCACTGGGTCAGGTTGGCTGGGGTACATTTAGGGAGAATCGTAGGATGAGGGGGGAAAGGTAAAGAGGAAAGAGTCACAAGAGCATCTTAGGATCGAAAGTCAAGGGAGGGTCAGGGGAGGGCTTGGTCAGTGGAGTGGGCATTGCGCAAGCACCAAGACCTGTGCTGGCGCACACCTTTAATCCTAGCACCTGGGAGGCAGAGGCAGGCAGATCTTTGTGAGTTCAAGGCCAGCCTGGTCTACAGAGTGAGTTCCAGGACAGCTGGGGCTACAGGGAGACCCTTGTCTCAAAAAGACCAAAAAAAAAAAAAAAAAAAAAAAATCAATAAGATGTCTCAATAGGTAAAGGCTCCTGTGCCCAAGCTGGATGACCTGCACTCATTCCCTAGAACTTACAAGGTGGAAGGTGAGAACTGACTTTTACAAATTGTCCTTTGGCCTCTATTTGTGTGAGGTGACATGTGAGCACATACACATAGTTATACACACACACACACACACACACGCACACATGAATGCATGCACCCACATGCACACAGGCACACGCACAAGTTGGAAAGAAAAAAAAAATCAATCCAGACATGGTTGTTCATGCCTGTAATCCCAGCAGAGCCAGGATTCTTGGGGCTTGCTATCTAGCCTCAGTCCATTTGGTGAGCTCTGGGCCAATGACAGAGCATGTCTCAAAAAACGAGGTGGATGGCTCCTGAAGAAAGGTACCCGAAGTTGTCCTCTGGCCTCACATATGCACCCACAAACACATGTGCACCCCCAGATACAGGTTCAAGGATTTGTTCCTTTTTTCGGAGCACTCTACAAGCATGACTGACAGTCAAGTGGCAAGGACTAGCATGCGAGGATGGGAGCTATGAATGAAAATGACATTTTCTACACGAGGAGGGCTCGCTTGAGGCTATTTATAGGAAGGATCCCTCTCCTGTGTTTTTGGGAGATGGAGCGCTGTCCCTGCCGAAATCAGGGCATTCTCTGAACACCCGCAGCCACACCTGCCATCTCTCCCTAGGTGGGGTGTGCAACCCTAGGGCAGCCTGTACTTGTTGTGGGTGAGTTTTCATGAATCTAAAGGAGCTCTGTCATTTTAGCTTTCCATAGCTATGTTCAAATTCCTCAGCTTGACTTTCAAGGTCACCCAGCCTCTTCCACCCAAACCCATCCCGCTCCAGACAGGGATCGTCCCTCCAGTCAAACAAGTCTCCGGCTCTGCTACACAGCTCTCAGCTTTGGTGGCTCTCCCCATTCTCCTTCCTAGACTTAACAACCCTGAGACTCATCTGTAAATTGGGACTCATCATTTCTGGTTCACGATGTTCTGTGGATCACGTGCCTGAAAGTTGCTTCCACAGAGACCACACCAGAACATCTTTCAACTAGGCCCAGCAGTCATCAGACTCAATTTCTGGACCCTTATCCACGAGTTTGTAACAAACTGGATTGTTCAAATGTTTTCAAGGCTGGTATGACAAGAGTGACAGGAACCAGGGCAAACTGGAAGGGGTCTCTTTTGATACAGAGACCCAAGAAATTAAACTGAAACAAACAGATACAATGAAAACAAAAACAACTCCAGAGCTGTGCCAGGGACAGACTGTAGCTTCCTCCCACGGTGTAAACAAACCCTTTGCCCTCTGCTTCCACCTTGGATGGTAAAGGAAACTCTTCCATTTTCCCATGGAGATACTTATTTTTCACTTGGTTCATGTTCTTTATGGTGTTATTGAAATTTTAATGCAAATTATTTTGATTCTTAGGATTGTTATGGTAAATGTGTGCAATGATGTATGCAAAGTATCTTGGGCTTGGCACCTACAGGGTAGCCTTCATGTGGTTAAAAATGATAATGAAGCTATTACATCTAAGTTCAGATACCAGGTCTCTAAGAGGTCCAGGAATCTCTTTCCTGTTTGCTGAGTTAGTGAAAAAACAAGCATAACAATAATAATAGCTATTGCTTATTGGCTGCTTAGTCACCTTGCAGGAACCCTTTGGGTTCTTATTTCTGCTCATGACAACCTGAGAGGCAGTACTTGTGAATTTCATACCAGATGAGGAAACTGAGGTCTCAAAATCTCAAGTTACCTGACAATTAGGCAGTTAGGAAGCTAGCCTGTAGGCTCTGGCTGGCCTAGAGCTCATGTACTGAAGCATGGCTCCGGACTAGTCCTGCCTGACTTCTATTCATCCCTAAATGCCTAGCTTACAGGAACCTCCTCCCTGGCTTTCCATACACATTGCATTGCTCCATCCTATGCATCCCATAGCACTTCTGAATAGCAATTATGTCCTCTAGCGATTATTGCATTAATATTTTTGTATGTGTTTACCAGTACGTGAGTTTCTTAAGGAAGAATCTGTGAATTACTCAAGGTTGTATATACTTGACATAGGGCTTGGCACATAGTCTGATATGCAACAGTGTCCATTGAGACATCATTAAACTGATAGTGGCCTGGTTGAGTCTGATATTGATGGTAAGATGGTGACTGGAGGTGAAGCATGGCTGAGTGAAAACTGCAGATGACAAGCGCTATGGTGCTAAGCTGCTGGCTATTTGGTCCATGAGGTTGTAATATTTTTGTTGCTGTATTCTGGATTGGAGTAGTTGAAACCACTACTATCTTTTTTAAAATTTATTTGTATATATATATATATATATATATATATTATATTATTTTTTTTTTTATCAAATCCTAGACCCGTGTGGTCCCCCCATCCCCCCACCCCACCAGAGCTCATGCATTCTGCCAAAATGCTTTTCATCTCTTTCTTGGTCTTTCTCAGTTTTCTCCATGTGGAAGTGACTGTTTTGAGCAAAAGTCACTGTTTCAGTTAGTTCTTTTGATTCAGTCTTTCTGTTATTGTGTTGTTGTGTTTCCAATATGCATCACTCCCAACTGCTTTGGAAAAGCTCAAGGGGCTGTGCACAAGAAATACTTACAACTAGGTAATTGGCACTAGCATCCACAGATGAGGGTCGATACCAATCGTCATTTGTTTTTCTGGGACTGTGTTACTTTCACTCAGCATGATGTCCTCTAGCTCCAGCCATTTTCCTGCAAAGCTCATGATGTCATCTTTCTTTACTGCTGCATAGAACTCCATTGTGTAGATGTACCACATTGTCTCTATCCACTCATGCAGTTGAGGGGCATTTGGGTTGGTTCCAGCTCCTTGCTATTGTGAAGAGAGCTGAAATAAACATGGCCGTGCATGTATCTTGCGGTGGGGTGAGTCTTGAGGGTACATGCACTAGGAGTGGTATGGCTGGTTGGGTGGACAAAGTTCATTCCAAGTCTTTCAAGGGTTCTTCACACTGCTTTCCATAGTGGCTGTACACGAGTTTACATTCCCACCAGCAGTGGATGTGGGTTCCCCTTTCCCCACAACCTATCCAGCACTTGGTATCATTTGTTTTCTTGATCCTAGCCAGTCTTATTGGAGTAAGTGATGATCTTTTTTTTTTTTGTATTTAAAAAAAGAAGAGTATTATTTTTTATTAATTATTTAATTTTTTTTGTTCTTTTTTGAGACAGGGTCTCCCTATAGTCCCAGCTGTCCTGGAACTCATTCTGTAGGCCAAGCTGGCCTTGAACTCAACAAAAATCTCTTAAAGTGGTTTTTGATTTGCATTTCCTTAATGATTGATGAAGTTGGAACACTTCTTAGGTGTTTCTCAGTCATCTCTAATCCTCACTTGTGAAGTCTCTGTTCAGCTCTTGCTCAATCTATTGAGTGCGTCATTTGTTTTCTCTCTGTCTTTGTTTTTTGAGTAGTTTATATATTCTGGAAATCAATGCTTGTCAGATGTTTCTGCAGTGAAGGTTTCCTCCCACTCTGTGGATTTTTCTCTTTACTTCCTTGATTGTTTCTTTTGATCGTACAGAAGCTTTTGAGTTTGAATGAGGTCCCATTTGTCATTGCGACCTTAATTCTTGCTCAGCTGCTGTCTGATTTAGGAAGTCTTTTCCTATGCCTATGTCTTGTAGGCTGTGCCAACTTTTTCTTCTGTCACCTTTAGAGTTTGGGGTTTCATGTTGGGTCTTTGATCCATCTGGAGTTGACTTTTGGTACAGGGCGAAGGTAGGGTTGGTAGGGGTTTAATTAATTCTTCTACAAGTGGGTGATCCAGTTTTGCCAACACCACTTGCTGAAGATGCTGTCTTTCTATATTGTGTCTTCTTGGCCCCCTTGTCAAATATGAGGTGGCTGAAATTGTATGTGCTCAGGTTTGGATCTTCAGTTTTTGTTCCATTGGTCAACATCGCTCTGTTTTTTTGCCAGTACCCAGGCTGTTTTTATTACTATAGCCCTGTAGTATAGTTTGAAGTCTGGTATAGAGATCCCTCCTTGTAGCTCTTTTTGCTCAGGGTTGTTTGGTTTTTTGGGTCCTTTGTTTTTTCCAAATGAATTTAAGGATTTTTTTTTCCAAGCCTGTGAAAGACTCTTGGGATTTTATTGGAATGTTGTTTAATCTATACAAGAGTTTCAGTAGAATGGCAACTTTTACACATGTTAATTTTCCCAATCCATGAGCATGGGAGGTTTTTTCCATCTTCCTGATGTCTTCTGTCAATTTCTTTCTTTAAGGTTTTAAATTTTTGTTGTCGAGATCTTTGGTGTCTTTGATTAGGTTGTTTCTAGGTATTTTATTGTTTTGAGGCGATGTGAATGGGAAGGTCTCTTGAATTTCTTTCTCCAGTTGCTTGTTCTTGGTGTATGAAAGGCCCATTGATTTTTTAGGTTAATTTTGTATCCTGCCACTTTGCTTGCAGCTGTTATCGTTTCTAGGAGTTTCTGGTTGGAGGGTGTTAGCAGCCCTTAAGTAAACAATCATATCATCAGCAAATAGGGATAGCTCTTACGTCCGCTTTCCAATTAGTACTCCTTTAATTTCCTTTTCTTGTCTTATTGCTTTAGCAAGTGTTTCAAGCACTATGATTGAAGAGTTCCTACCTTTAAAGGGAAGTTTCTGTCATGTCCCCGTTTAGGATGATATGGGCTGTGGGTTTCCTATATAAGGCTTTGATTAATTGGCTGATCCCCATCCATCTTCTATTTACTTTAAGCATGGAAGGGATGCTGGATTTTGTCAAAAGCTTTTTCCACATCAATTGGAGATGGTGTGGTTTTTGTCTTTCTTCCATTTATGTGTTTGATGATGTTATTGATTTTCGTATGTTGAACCATCCCTGCAACCTGGTATGATCCAACTTGGTCGATGGATGATATTGATGTGGGTCTGTATGCATTTACTGGGTATCCTGTTTAGAATTTTGGCATCTGTGTTCATTAGGGAGATGGGTCATAATTCTCCTTTTTAGTTGTATCTTTGCCTGGTTTTGGTAATAGAGTGATGCCGGCTTCATAGAAGGAATTGGGAGAATTCCCTCTGATTGTATCCTTCTAAACAGTTTTCAGTATAATAATGTTGTAGTTTTTTGAAATGTTTTATAGAAATTGCCATGAAACTGTCTGGGCCTGGGCTTTTTTTGGTTGGGAGGTTTCTTCAATACATCTAATTTCTTCATGTATTATGGTCTGTTTAAGCTGTGGATCTCTTCTTGGTTAAGCTTTGTGAATTCCCAGGAATTTCAGATATCATCCATTTCTTCTAGGTTTTCAAACTTGGTAGAGTATAGGTTTTTAAAGTATTCCCATATGATTTCTGGATCTTTTTTTGTCTATGTGATATTTCCCTTTCATCACAGATTTATTGATTGGAGTTGTTCCTTCTTTTTTTTTGGTAACTGGGCTAGAGGTCTATTTATCTTGTTTATTCTTTCAAAGAAAATTTTGGATTCATTGATTTTTTGTATGGTTTTCTTGTTTCTATTTCATTGATTTCTGCTCTGATTTTTGTTATCTTCTTCCTGTCTGTTGCATGGGGTTCATCTGTTGTTGCCTCTCAAGTGCTTTTAGCTGTAGTTAGATCATTCACTTGTGCTCTTTCTGTTTTTTCTAATGTAGGCACCCAGCGGGCTATAAACGTCCCTCTAGGACTGCTTTTTAAGGTAATCCCATAGGTGTTTTGTTGAGTTGTATTGTCATTGTCATTCAGTTCCAGAATGCTTTTATTTCTTTTTATTTTTTCCTTGACCATTCTTTATTCATGAGTGTGGTTGTTTAGTCTCCATGTGTTCGTGTAGGCAGTAGGCCTTATCCTGGTGTTGAGTGAAGCTCTATTGCACTGTGGTCTGAGAGAATGCATGAAATTATTTCATCTTTTTGTATTTGTGGAGGTTTCTTCTGTGTCCCAGTATGTGGTCGATTTGGAGAATGTTCCATGGGGCGCTGAGATAGAAAGTGTATTTCTCTGGATTAGGGTGGAATATAAAGTAGAGGTCTATGAGGTCCATTTGGTGTATCATATTGTTCAGCTCAGATGTCTCTCTGTTTATTCTTTGTCCTGTTGACCTATCCAAAGGACTCAGTGGGGTATTGAAATCCCCTACTATGAGTGTACTACTGGGGTTAGTGTGAGACTTGTGGTCCTGGAGAATTGTCTTTAAAAAGTTTGGTGTACCGAGTTTGGTGCATATATATTCATAATTGTGATATCTTCTTGGTGAACTGTTCTTTTGATAAAAATGTAATGGCTGCCGGGCGTGGTGGCGCACGCCTTTATCCTAGCAGTTGGGAGGCAGAGAGGCAGGCGGATCTTTGTGAGTTCAAGGCCAGCCTGGTTACACGAGTGATTCCAGGACAGCTGGGGCTACAGGGAGACCCCGTCTCGAAAAGACCAAAAAAAAAAAAAAAAAAAAAGTAATGGCCTTCTTTATCCGCCTGGTTCTTCTGATTTTTTTCTAGTTGAGTTCTATTTTGTCTAATATTAAAATAGCAACAACTGCTTTCTTTTTGATCATTTGCTGGAATATTTTTCCATCCTTTCCTTTACGGTCATGCCTGTCTTGAAGGTAAGATGTGTGTCTTGTAGACAACATTGATGGTTCGGTTATCTAATCCAATCCTCCCAAGTCTATGTCTGGGATTGGGGAAGGTAGTCCCAGGAAGATTTAAGGTATGACTGATAGGTTTGTGTTGCTTCTTTGCCTTGATTATCCATTGCGGTTTTGGTTTAGGGGTCTTACGACGTCTGCGTATTGCTGTTATTAAATTCTCTTTCTAGGTGCTGGGGTTGGTTGCTCTTCTGCTGTCCTTTGAATTGCTTCAAGTATTCTCTGAAGGGTTGGTTTTCCAGACTGATTCTTTCAAGTTGTTTATGTCATGGAAGGTTTGTTCTCTCTCCTTCAACTAGAATGGACATTTTTGCTGGGTGAATATTAACCTGGATTAGCATCTATGTCCTTTTAACACTGGGAATGCTTTGCGCTCCGGTTTCTTGTTTTCATATTTGCATGAGAGTCGTTGTAATTCTGAATAGGTTCCCCTTATAGGTCACTTGTGTTTTTCTCTTGTGGCTTTAGGATTTTGGTCTTTGTTTTGGGTGTCTAGCATTTTACCTATGATGTGGCATGGAGAATTTCTTTTCTGATCTTGTCTGTTTGGAGTTCTATGTGCTTCTTGTATATTGTTTGGGTTTTGTCCTTTTTTTAGTTTGGGGAAGTTTTCATCTATTATTCTGTTAAGGATCCAATCAATACCATCTCTTGGGAGTTTCTCCTGCTTGGCCCTAGTTCCTATGTGCTGAGAGGTTAGAGCTGTGCATGAGGCCCACAGTAGGCCGGTGTGGCCACCTTGGTTTTAATACTCTGGTTTGGGAGGTCTTGGGAACAGGGGGCGATATTTGCTAGCTCTCCGGATTTGTTCTGGGGGGAGGCTGGGTTTCGGATCTCTCGCGGCAGAGATTGATGCGGGGCTGCTTTGGCTTTTCGGCTCGTATTAGCTTGGTCTCAATCTCGTAGTCTGGGCCCAGGTGGTTCCATCTTTTTGAGCGGATGGAGAGGGGGGGCTTGGGGCAGGTGCTGGGGACTTGTTCAGGGTAGAGGTGGACGGCGGGATCTCTCTCTTACCAGGTCCCTGGAATGCTCTTGGCTTTCAGTTCTGGTGGGGGGCCTAGTGTAGCGGGTTACATGTCCGCAATTGTTGAGTCGGCAGGGCGCTGACTGGGTGCCGGAGTTGGCCGGGCGGCGCGCGAGTGAGCAGGCGCGCAGGGCGAGAGGGAGGGATGGGAGGCCCGGGGGGGGAGCGTCGGGCAGGCAGGAGGACCTCCGGAACTGCAGAGGGTTGGTAGAGCGGGTGGGGGATGTATACCGCCATACCGGGTTCTCCGCCCGTTCCGGCATGCGGCGCCGGGGCTTGCGAGGCTGTCCGGAACGTGAGGGCCTAAGGGGAGCCAACCCTGCGCGGTGAGGCCTGTGGCTGATTGCTCAGGGTGCAGATGCTCGGTTAGGAATCCGCTTGGTGGTGATGGGGGGGGCTTGGTGGAGGCGCTGGCCGGCCTCAGACCCCCTGCACTCTTGGCTGGGTCCAGGAGGATCTCGAAACCACACGAAGAGTGGATCGGCTGCACTAGAGCCCCCGGCTCTGGGCTGTCGGCGCAAGGCCTGGTCCCCTCCATTCCTTCTGGGAGGGGTCAGTCCATGGGAGATATGACTGCCTTGTGAATACCGCAGGAGAAAGAAAAAAAGTACCAGATTGTAAGCTTAGCAGCAATTAGATTATTTCATGAGAAGTTGCAAAACAAGTTGGGAGAATGTCAAGGAGCCTTAGCCTCACCCTGCTATGAGCCACAGTTCCGAACTGCATCAGGACACTGCCCTCCATCTGTCCGTGATTTCAACCTGGGGTTTTCTCCCTCCATTATTTCATCTCCTTCTTCCAACACCCCTTTGGGGTAATCAGCAGAGGCTTTGAGAGGAAAGGACTTGTCTGGTTGAGAGAAAGACTGGCCCTGCCTCTGAACATTTGAAGGACACTACAGATGGCCAGAGTAGCAGATTTGTCAGCCAGAGGTTCCCCTCCACAGAACATGGGATACCCTGATCTTTCAAGGCCTCAGAAGGAGGGGAAGACTCAGGCGGTAGACTTGATGGGAACAGAGACCCGAGACTAGGCAGAGGGAGAACAGTCAGAGAAACCAAACGGCGACGACAAGATCCTGGGTGAAATGCTTTCCTTAGGGGGACCGAGTGAGAGGGTCTCGTAGCTCACCCATGGTCAAAGGGAAGGTCAAATGTGGAATTTATCTATTTCATTTTATTTTATTTTAGTGGATTTTTTGAGACAGGATCCTCCTGGAACCCATCCCAGCTAGTGCCTGAGATTTTGTAGACCAGTGCTGGGCTTATCTACAAAAGCCTGCCTTTCTGCATCTGCCCCTGAGTTCTGATGATTAAAGAAATATGCCACCATACCTGTACACATGTGGATTTTATAGGATTTTGTTTTTTTTTGGGGAGGTTTTTTTTTGAGACAAGGGTCTTCCTTTTAGTCCCAGACGTCCTGTCACTCTGTAGACCAGGCTGGCCTTGAACCCACAGAGATCTGCTTGCCTCTGCCCTCCAAGTGCTGGAACTAAAGGCAGCCCACCATACCAGCCCAGGATTGATTTTTAACATTAAAAATTGTACTTCTTCGGGGCTGAGAGATGGCCCTAGTGGTTAAGACACTCTTAGCAAGGACCGGGTTCGCCACTTCCCCAGCACCCACATGGTGACTGAGGAACCGTTACAGCTCGTGGGTATTGGCCTAAGAGTAATCCAGGGAAGTACCCAACAGACACCTCTTTCTGGTGCATCAAAACCTGCATGGCAGACAGTTAATTTCATACACATACAAAATAATAAATTTAAAAGAAAAAAATAAAAAAATTGTAACTCTTTTATTTTATGTGTATGATGTTTTTCTGCATATATGTAAGTGCACTATGTGTGTGGAGTACCCAGAAGAGCAGCATTTAAGAGTGGTAAAGAGCACCGCTTGCTCTCTGCAGAGACTGGGGTTTGGTCCAGCATCCAACATGATGGCTAACAACCCATCCTACTAACACACCGAGTTCCAGGGGAGCTGCACGCTCTCTTCTGACGGGTTTCTTTGGCACATTGCAACACATGTGGTATATTTGTACATGTGTGCGCAGTAAAACACACATTCCCATAAAATTAAATTGTTGTTTTTTTTTTTTTTTTTTTAAGAAAGGATGAGTTTGAATGTCGTGAGCGTAGCCGGCTGTCTGGATGCGTATGCGCATTCGCTATGTGCGGCACGTATGCGCGACCGGATGTGTGACATTCATGTGGGGGGGTCCTGTGGAAGGCTCCAAAGAGCCTTCCCGGCTGGGGGCCTGATCTCGTTAGGGGGGGCGTCTACAGGAGGTACAAGCCTGAGAGTCGGCCCAGGGCTGCCCCGTTCCAGCTTGGCTCTCTTGCGGATCCTGGGTTGGGTTAGAGGGCTGGAGCAATGCAGACCAGGAAATGGCTTTAGAGCCTTCTCTGGTGCGGGCGCATGCTTGTTCGAGATCCTCAGTTCTTGTCCTTCAGTTCCTATGGACCCTGTGAGCCCTGGCCTCAGATCCTCTCCCTGTGGACCCTTCCACAGGGTCGTGGGGAGGGGCTCTGCTCTGATCCCTGGCTGTTCTGACTCCCCTTGTCTCAACTCTGCAGCTGCTACCCCACCCTCCACCCGGGCCACTCTGGACGCACGAGCCAGGTTCAGGAGCTGTCCCTGTGGGGGTGGCGGTTCTGCGCCACAGCCTTGGACTGCCGGCAGCCTGAGGTGACAGAGGTCTGCCCTGTAGGTCCACCTTCTCAAAGACCGTGTGACTGACTATTCCCCGAATGTGTGCATCAAGGTAACATTTGCCACATGTGGGAATATCTACTGGCAGGTTGACATTCATAAAGATGCAGCTCATGGGCAGGAATATTGCCGATTGCAGGGAGGGGGAGAGGCATGGGGGGAGGGAGATGGAGGGAGAGGGAGATTTGGGCATCTGAAAATGAACNTTTTTTTTTATCAAATCTAGACCCGTGTGTCCCCCCCCATCCCCCCATCCCCACCAAGCTCATGCATTCTGCCACATATCTTTTCATCGCTTTCTTGGTCTTTCTCAGTTTTTCTCCATGTGGAAGTTGACTGTTTTGAGCAAAAGGTCATCTGTTTCAGTTAGTTCTTTTGATTCAGTCCTTTCTGTTATTGTTTGTTGTTGTTTCCAATATGCAATCACTCCCAACTGCTTTGGACAAAAACGCTCAAGGGGCTGTGGCACAAGAAATCTTACAACTAGGTAATGGCACTAGCATCCACAGATGAGGATACCAATCGTCATTTGTTTTTCTGGGACTGTGTTACTTCACTCGCATGATGTCCTCTAGCTCCAGCCATTTTCCTGCAAAGCTTATGATGTCATTTTTCTTTCTGCTGCATAGAACTCCATTGTGTAGATGTACCAACATTGTCTCGATCCATCATCAGTTGGGGGGCATTGGGTTGGTTCCAGTCTTGCCTATTGTGAAGAGAGCTGAAATAAACATGGCCGTGCATGTATCTCTGCGGTGGGGGGTCCTGAGGGTACATTGGATTCCTAGGAGTGGTATGGCTGGGTTGGGTGAATTCATTCCAAGTCTTTCCAAGGGTTCTTCACACTGCTTTCCAAGAGTGGCTACACGAGTTTACATTCCCACCAGCAGTGGATGTGGGTTCCCCTTTCCCCACAACCTATCCAGCACTTGGTATCATTTGTTTTCTTGATCCTAGCCAGTCTTATTGGAGTAAGATGATATCTTTTTTTTTTTTTGAAGGTTACAAGACAACCTGTAGGAAGTAGTTCTTTTATTTTAATTTTAATTTTTTTTTGTTCTTTTTTGAGACAGAGGGTCTCCCTATAGTCCCAGCTGTCCTGGAACTCAGTCTGTAGACCAAGCTGGCCTTGAACTCACAAAATCTCTTAAAGGGTTTTTGATTTGCATTTCCCTTAATGATTCATGAAGTTGAACACTTCTTGAGGTGTGTCCGCAGTCATCTCTAATTCCGCACTTGTGAAGGCTCTGGTCAGCTCTTCCTGGTTGTTCCACTTTTGTGTATTTTTAAATTTTTCATAATCTTTCCTTGAGGTTTTTAGTTGTTCTGTGTTATCTTCCAGGTCTGATATTCTTTGTTCTGCTTCCTCCATTCTGCTTCTGAGGCTTTTTCCATTCCTTTCCTCTTGACTGGATGAGTATTTGATTTCCTTTTTCATTTCTTCTTCTGATTTCTTTAGTATTTCTACTTCTTTTTGGAGCTTCTCAATCTCTTCCTGTAGCTCTTTGCTTCTCTGGTTGGTTTCCTTATCTTTTTCAGCATGAGATCTTTTCAGTGTTCCTACTTCCTTCCTGAGTTTGCCATTCTCTCTCTCTAGGTCCTTCTTGAATTCTTCATTCTCTTTTCTCAGTTCTTTGATTTGCTCTTTATAATGTTGTAGTTCGTTAAATATGTTCCCAATTGTGTTTTTGATATCTGTGTCCTGGGGCATCCCCAGAGGGATCCCACTGTAGGAATCTTCCATAGGGTTGGTAGAGCTTGGTGTGGGATTATCCTGCCCCTTTCCCGTGTCGTCTCTTCTTCCTGTTCCTGGCATATGGGCTTCTCCTTACCTGTATTCCAATGTGAGTCCTAAATGCCTCTTCTCTGTGTCGAAGGCTTGCTTTGCTTGCCTCCTTCAGATGCTTTCATAATCCCAGTTGGTGTGGGGGGGGGCTCTTTAGCCTGTGTCCCAGTACCTGCACTTCTGCTGGTCTCAGGAGATCTCGAAACCACTACTAAGATGTATCTTCTCACTAGAGCCCCCAGCTCTGCTGTCTGCAATGCCTGGTCCCCTCCATTCCTTCTGGGAGGGGTCAGTCCATGGGAGATATGACTGCCTTGTGAATACCGCAGGAGAAAGAAAAAAAGTACCAGATTGTAAGCTTAGCAGCAATTAGATTATTTCATGAGAAGTTGCAAAACAAGTTGGGAGAATGTCAAGGAGCCTTAGCCTCACCCTGCTATGAGCCACAGTTCCGAACTGCATCAGGACACTGCCCTCCATCTGTACCGTGATTTCAACCTGGGGTTTTCTCCCTCCATTATTTCATCTCCTTCTTCCAACACCCCTTTGGGGTAATCAGCAGAGGCTTTGAGAGGAAAGGACTTGTCTGGTGAGAGAAAGACATGGCCCTGCCTTCTGAACATTTGAAGGACACACAAGATGGCCAGAGTAGCAGATTTGTCACTCAGAGGTTCCCCTCCACAGAACATGGATACCTGATCTTTCAAGGCCTCAGAAGGGAGGGAAGACTCAGCAGATGATGGGAACAGAGACCCGGAAGGACTAGGCAGAGGGATAACAGTCTGAGAAACAAAGGAGAGACAAGATCATGAGGTGATGCTTCCTTAGGGGGACCGAAGGAGATCAGTCACCCATGGTCAAAGGAAGTCAAATGTGGAATTTACTTATTTTCATTTTATTTTATTTTAGTGGATTTTTTGAGACAGGATCTCCCTGTAGCCCCAGCTGATCTGGAACTTGTTATGTAGACCAGGCTGGGCTTGATCTCAGAGAAATCCTCCTGCCTCTGCCTCCTGAGTTCTGAGATTAAAGAAATATGCCACCATACCTGACACATGTGGAATTTTATAGGATTTTTTTTTTTTTTTGGTCTTTTTGAGACAGGGTCTTCCTTTAGTCCCAGCTGTCCTGTCACTCTGTAGACCAGGCTGGCCTTGAACCCACAGAGATCTGCTTGCCTCTGCCTCCCAAGTGCTGGGACTAAAGGCATGCACCACCATACCCAGCCCAGGATGATTTTTAACATTAAAAATTGTACTTCTGGGCTGGAGAGATGGCCTAGTGGTTAAGAGCACTCTTACAGAGGACCCAGGTTCGATTCCCAGCACCCACATGGTGACTGAGAACCGTCTTTTACTCCAGTTCCAGGGGAATCCGACACCCTCTTCTGGTGCACAAACCTGCATGCAGACAGTATATTCATACACATACAAAATAAATAAAAATTAAAATAAAAAAATAAAAAAATGTACTTCTTTATTTTATGTGTATGAGTGTTTTGTGTTCATTTATGTAAGTGCATTATGTGTGTGGAGTATCCAGAAGAGAGCATTTAAGAGTGGTAAAGAGCACCAGCTGCTCTTGCAGAGGACTGGGGTTTGGTTCCCAGCATCCACATGATGGCTAACAACCATCTATAACACCAGTTCCAGGGGAGCTGACGCTCTCTTCTGACCTCTTTGGACATTGCACACATGTGGTATATTTACATGTGTGCAGATAAAACACACATTCCCATAAAATTAAATTTTAAGGTTTTTTTTTTTTTTTAAAGAAAGGATGAAATAGGTATGTCTGAGACTAGCCAGCAGTTTTCAGCTAGTACGCACTATGCCAGCGAACCATGTTACATTCAGTGCTCCTGTGGAAGGTTCCAAAGAGCTCTTCCCGTGCTGTCCTGATCTCTTAGGGCGTCTAAGAGGTACAAGCCTGAGAGTCTGCCCAGTGCTCCCCGTTCCAGCTTTCTCTGCTTCGGCTTCCTGTTGGGTTAGAGGGCTGGAGCAATGCAGACCAGGAAATGGCTTTAGAGCCTTCTCTGGTGCGGGCGCATGCTTGTTCGAGATCCTCAGTTCTTGTCCTTCAGTTCCTATGGACCCTGTGAGCCCTGGCCTCAGATCCTCTCCCTGTGGACCCTTCCACAGGGTCGTGGGGAGGGGCTCTGCTCTGATCCCTGACTGTTCTGACTCCCCTTGTCTCAACTCTGCAGCTGCTACCCCACCCTCCACCCCCACTGCTGACCACGAGCCCAGGTTAGACTGTTCCCTGCTGGCTCATGGCCACAGCCTTGGACTGCCGGCAGCCTGAGGTGACAGAGGTCTGCCCTGTAGGTCCACCTTCTCAAAGACCGTGTGACTGACTATTCCCCGAATGTGTGCATCAAGGTAACATTTGCCACATGTGGGAATATCTACTGGCAGGTTGACATTCATAAAGATGCAGCTCATGGGCAGGAATCCTTGCCTATTGCAGGGAGGGAGAGGCATGGGGGGAGGGAGATGGAGGGCAGAGGAGAGTTCTGGGCATCTGAAAATGAAAAATGAGGCAAAGACATAGCGAATTCTAAAACACAGCTGAAAGCCCTGCAGTTGGGCAGCTGAATCCCATTAAGAAATCATAAGGAAGCTCTGTGTTCCTGCCATTGTGATGAAGAGGAAAAATAATCTCTGAGGGCTTCACAAAGAAAACATTTTGTGAGCAGAAGGCTTAAAGTTCTGCAAAACCTCATGAAAATGGAAACAGTTTGATAGGCACTGAGCAAGCCCAGGAAGGAATCAGGCCTGCTCTTACAGTTTTTACCCTGGGGGGCTCTAAAAGGGAAATTCCAGTGCCTAGCCAGGGTGTATCTGCAGGGGAGGTCACAGCCAGGTGGGCCCCTCAGCTGAAGTAAGCCCAAGGCCTAGAAGCTCAGGGAACAGAGACAAAGCGGCCTTTATATTCATGAAAAGACATTTCATACCAAGAGATAAGGCAGAATTTGCCCGTCAGGTTGTGTCTAGATCTTAGTTAAAAGTTGAGCCATGCTACATACAACACAATAAAACAACCAGTGGAATTTTTTTTTTTTTTTTGTCTTTTCGAGAGAGGGTCTCCCTGTAGTCCCAGCTCTCTGTAGACCAGAAACGCACTCTGTAGACCAGGCTGGCCTTGAACTCACAAATATCTGCCTGCCTCTGCCTCCCAAGTGCTAGGATTAAAGGCGTGCGCCACCACGCCCGGCTTGAATCTTAAAAAAAAATTAAAACTTAAGCCTTTCTGAGGACTAAAACAGGACCAGTACCTATGTTCCTGGTAGCTTTTGTGAATGACAGGTAGGACATCATATGTGGGCAGCGGAGGCTTGGTGCTGTGAGGCTGTAAGGAAGGACAAGATGGTCTCAAATAAAAGCATTATTTATTCTATTGTATTTTAATAATATAAAGTTTGAAGCTGGAGAGATGGGTCAGTGGTTAAGAGCACTAGCTACTCTTGCATAAGACCTCAGTTCGGATCCCAGCATCCACATGGTGGCTAATGACCATCTAGAACTCCAGTTCCAGAGGATCTGATACTCTCTTCTGTCGGGTGTCCACATGCATTACAAGACATGGGGCATAGCACTCATATACAAATAAAAAATAAATAAAAAATTTAAAATAATATAAAATGCATAAACATCTGAAAATAAAGACCTTTCAATCAAGGATATTTTGTAAGGATCTATAGATTTGGAGTCTTAATTTTTAATGTACCTTGATCTATGTTTGGAAAATTGCATTCCAATAAGGCACGAAGGCACAACCAGGAGGATCTAGAAAGGATGACAGAGTTGTTAGGGGAGAGAGCATCTTACTGCATCTCTTAGTGTTAGGGATGAAGACTAAGAGGGAGAGGATTGATGTTCAGAACACATAAATACCTTCCTTTAAGTCTCATCAAAGTTATCTTTATTTCGACAGACTCACCATGTAGCCCAGTTTGACTTGAACTCATGATCCGCCTACTTCTGGTATTGCACAGCTTCTGGTATTACAAGCTTCTGTACAGATGCCACCACACCTTGCTCAAAGGCCTGGTTCAAAGGAGGCTTTTGCATGAAGCAAGCATTAAATTACACAGTGGCTAGTAATTCTATGCAAACTGTTACCCAAGGCCATGACTTAATTAAAAAATAAAAAATGTGTTGAAGATGGTGATGACTTAAGAAATAACCAATTATTGTGGGATTCTGAGAACAACTCATGGAACATGGCCCTGTCCTCTTTTATTCCTGCATACTAGCCTTGGTGGTCACTTAGGGTCAGGTTACTTGGAGGGAGACAAGCAGGTCTGTGGTCTGATACAGACATGCTGGCTCTGGTTTTGTTTAGAGTGGGATAGTTTAGTCGTGGTGAGTGTCCATCTGCTTCTTCCTTGCCTCCTTGGAGGTCACAGTGTTCAGTATCTAGCACTTAATAACCTGTGCATAGAGCTATAAGACTCAGGGACTGTCATCATTATCATAACGAGCACAAAAGACCAGCTAGAGGCTGGCTCCATGAAGCACCCTGGGAATTCAGTATGCTAGCAGAATTTCTTAACCATAGCTCGGGCTAATATCACATTCCTTCCATGAGCTCTGGCATCTCGTGATATTTACTTTCTTAGAAAATACTAGAAAAGAGTAGAGGGAGGAGTGTGTTCCCAGAACACCATATTTGCCATGTTTCCTCTGTCCTCTGTCACCTTTCTTTCCTCCTTTTCCCTTCCCTTCCCTCTCCTTTTTCTCCTACTGGCAGGAGTAATTAAAGGCCCAGCAGGTCACTGCCATATATAATAATTCTGGGGTCCCTCAGAATACTAACCCTGGTCACTCAGGGGCCTGAAGTGAAGACCTCTTTTCCTCAGTTAGTGGCTAGTTATAAGCTTCAGCAAAGGCATCTATTAAATACACTAACACGTTGGGTAGGTGGGTTTAAATGATTCACAATCCCCTTCTCCTCTTCCGTCAATCTATTTGGGCTGGAACTCTATGCACGGGACAGGCAAGGACAGCAGAATCTTCCCCAGAAATGAAGGAAATAATCTCATTCATGTAAACAAGCATGTCCAAATTGAAGGTCGGGGCCAGCATCTATGTAGCTCCCCTTCTCTTTGATACTTCTTTGGGTGTGATAGTTTTGGGGAAGGGTTGACTATAAAAGAATATAATTTAAGAATATGAACAAAATTAGTCTTCTCTATCTTTCCAAGAATCGACTATGAAATTGTAGGCGGCTCTGCAAGCCTTTGACTCTTCAAGTGTGTATGAAAATCGAACAAAGGATTACTCTGAGGACACAGCATTAAGCTTGGTTGATGGAAAGTGAAGTTCTTTGAAATGGTTCCTTTAAAAGGCTTGGCATTCTGAATTCAATACATTGTCTCCTCAACCACCTTAGGCATTTGCTTTTAATAAGTCTTTACAATGTAAATGATTCAACAGAGGACTTCAAAACTATGTTTCTGACCAGTAAAATAAATACTAGCTCCAGATGTTTCTCATTTTTCTATGTCACTAATTCAAACTCTGAAATCTCTTGTTTATAAGACATTTATTTAAGCCTGATGTTTTGCATACCTTCTCAGAATCTCCCTTTCTGGCTCTGCATTGCAAAGCCATCTAGGGGTGATCTGCTAGGGGCGGAACTGTACCTTCCCAGCGTATTCCAAGAGGCCAGGGAGATAGATTATCTAGCAAGGTCTTCGTCAGGTCCTTTGATCTTTTGAGTCACGCATGGAAAGCCTTCTATTCTTTATCATGTTCCTTAGTCTACCTGGCCCCATGCTAAAGTGCCAGCAGTGACCAAGGAACTAGAGAAGCAGACAAGGGAGTGACCACAGGAAGTCACAGTAAACAGAAAGCAGCAGCGGTACTACTGGTTCTGGGGGTGATGGAGACACACACAACTTTTCCCTATGTGAAAATTTCATTTTATAATTTTATTAATGAAATTATCTTGAATTACTGATCCAGTTTAGATCAGAAATGGCCTCACTCATGTGTTTGAACAGCTGGACTCTAACTGCTGGCACTTTGGGGGGAAGGTTCTGGGAGACATACGTTACTGGGAGAGATTTTTTCAGTGGTATAGCCTGGCCCTACTTCAAGTCTATTCTCTCTGTTTCCTGGCTCACTAAGATGTGAACAAGTGGCACTAAAAGCTTCTCCACCCACCACTCAGTCACACAGCCACCAAGCCTTCCCCTCCATGATCAATTGTATTTTATGACACTGTGGGCTGTGTTGGGTATTTTGTTATAACAAAAACCAAAGTTACTTGTACAATTGTGACTGGCATTTTTTTAAGGTTCTTGCTATGGTAAGTATTCTTGGTTATCTTTAACATTTCTTAGGATAATCCTAAAAAGGGATTCTATCATCTCCATTTCGTAAGTGAGGAAACTGAGTCTCAGAGAAACTAATGATTACTTGCTCAAGGAATGCATGCATGACATGGAGAAGAAGTCAAGTGGTTGTGGTTGTGTGTGTGTGTGTGTGTGTGTGTGTGTGTGTTTGTATGATGGTGTATATGTATCTGTGTGCCTGTGCATGGGTATATGGGTGCGTTTGCCTGTGTGTACATGTGTGGAGGCCAAAGGTCAATGTCAGGTGTCTTTCTTTATTGCTCTCCATTTTATTTTATTTTATTTTAAATTTTTTATTAATTTTTATTTATTTCTGTATGTGTATGAGTGTACTGTCTGCATACAAGTTTGTGCACCCGTGTCGTGCAATGCCACGGAGGTCAGAAGAGGGTCTCAGATTCCCCTGGAACTGGAGTTCTCCTGGAATTGGAGTTTCAGACGGTTCTCAGCCGCCATGTGGGTGCTGGGGATCGAACCCGGGTCCTCTGTAAGAGCGGTCGGTGCTCTTAACCGCTAGGCCATCTCTCCAGTCCCTATTTTATTTTTTGAGACAGAGTTTCTCGCTGAACCTGGGCCTGGCTGGCCAGCCTGTCTTGGCCTCCCTACTGTTGCTGCTACAGATGATGCTGTCGAGCCCAGCGTTCACGTGGATGCCAGGGTTCTGGACTCAGGTCTTCATGCTTTTGTGACAGTCACTTTATCAACGGAGCCATCTCCCCAGCCCCTGAGACCCACATTTCTAGAACAAAGTATGTGATTGGAGATCCAACTTGACTTTCCCGTTTATGTTCTAGATATCTCTCTGTGAGGCTGATACTATATTTGAATTTTCTAAACTTGTGGGGTTTTGGCTTTTTTAAAAATAAAAGCCAATGGTTTCAAAGTTAATATATCTTACCTGATGAAATTTGGTAAGTTTCCAACTGGAACAATCTCCGTAAGAAAATAAGTGGATATAAAGGCTGTTGAGAGAAAGATAAAGGACAGTCAAGAAAAGGAAATAAATTTCACATCATTACAATTGATGTGAACTCTTAGAGTAAGTGCAATCACAAGGCTGTATAAATTATATTTTCTATATCAGTTTCTATACAAGTAAAACAAATTTGTAGGTTGAAAATGTATAAATGGACCTACACAGTGACTGGCAAAAAAGAAAATTTCATTATTCGACAATCTTATTGAATAGAAAATGGCAATAATAGCACAGTTATAATAAAATATTCTAAACAATGTTAATTAAGGTTTGTTTTGACTCAGGTTTTGTTTGACCAAACTTTGGAGATATTTTTAGTAGTGAGAATATTAAACAATATTTTGGAGACAGGATTTTGCTATTTAGTGTAGGCTGGCCTAGAACTCAAGACCTTCCTGCCTCAGGTTCCTGACGGCTGGATATTTCATCTATGTATCGAGATAAACTGCTAAAATAACCTTTTCTTTTTGTATTCTGAAGTCTGCTTCTGAATACAATGGTATGATAGCTTTTTGTTGATTTTTTTTTTTTTTTGGTCTTTTTGAGACAGGGTCTCCCTGTAGCTCCAGCTGTGCTGGAACTCGCTGTGTAGACCAGGATGGCCTCCACATGCCTCTGCCTCCCAAGTGCTAGGATTAAAGGCATGCACCACCACGCCTGGCATGATTTTTTTCTTATTATCAGGCAATAAATATGAAAATTCTCAGCATCCTGGAGAAGTGTCAGAGAGGCACACATATGTGGTGTTTGTGATGGAGAGTGTGGAGATAGGGCTTCTTCAAAGAAGCTCTCAGCATTTTGTCTGTTTCCTGGTAGAGAGGAGATTCAGGCATCAAACTCACCCAGAAGTGGGCCCTTCACCTCAGCCTCTGGACTCCTCATTAGGTCAAGCCCACTGTCCAGAGGGATTGAGAGGAATCCTTGTTTCTACAGTTCCTTTCCTCTTTCTCCACAGTGCCCAGCCTGGCACACAGGCTGCAGTGTGGGGCTTTTTAGCCTGCTTTTTGCCCTGGCCAAGACCTGGCAAATTTTGCCTGAAGTGTTGGCCATGTCTTAGCCACCCATCCTCACTTCCACACAGAGACAGAGACAAGGAGGGTGGCCATTCTTTTCTGGAGCGTCAGTGCATGTTCTATTTCCTCTCCCTCCATACTGGTTTCTGGACTGAGGCTGATCACATAGCTCACGCTCTGCTCCTCCAAAGCATGATAAGTAGGTCCAGAAAGTTCTGATATACTAATATGAACTTTACCTTTAACCAGAACTCGTGTGTGTGTGTGTGTGTGTGTGTGTGTGTGTGTGGTATGTATTCTCAGAAGCCAGAGCAGGATGCCAGGTATCCTCTATCACCTTCTGGCTCAATGTGTTGAGATAAAGACTCTCACAGAACCGGCTGGTCAGCAGCCCAGTGACTGATCCTCCTGTCTCCATGCCTCTTTTCCATGGTTAGGGTTATTGGCATAGGTGGTTATGTCCAGGTATTTCTCATATAAAAGCTCATAATCCTATCTCAAGTTCATGCCTATGGACCAAGCCCTTTTAGCTACCGAGACAGGAGTTCCATTTTTTGTTTGTTTTTTTGAGACTGGGTCTCCCTGTAGCCCCAGCAGGTCTGGCGCTTGCTATATATAGATCAGGTAGGCCTTGAACTCACAGAGATCAGCCTGTCTCTGCCACTCGAGTGCTGGGATTAAAGGTGTGCACCATTACGCCTAGATGAATTCCATTTTTTAAAAATGTCTAAATGCATACAAGAGTTGGCTCAGAAAATTTCTCCTTCATACTCAAGTTTGAAAAGGACTGTATCTCTTCCACCAGACTAAATATAGCTAGTAATATCTTTATTCTAGAAAGATATGATGAACTCATAGCTCTTTTGCCAATTACTTTCTTCTTACAATTTTATGGTAATCCAGTGCTCATCAGCTTATCAGGGCAAGGTGCCCACAGATTTGAACTCATTAGCTTATCTAGGCTAGAGACTCAGGAAGTTCAACATGCTAAATTCATTCTAAGCATGTTGTGCATTACATGTCAGTAAAAGTTATTTTCTTTCCTCTTTATTGAAAAACAACTGCAAACATTTATTGAGCTTTGAGGTTGCTATAAAAGAAGTTTCCTACATGAGCCTTGCCCAGCGTGTGTACTGAAGTCTGAATAGTAGATCTGCAAATGTGAACTGGTTAGAGACAGTGAAAGAAAGAGTAGAGTACGCAATAAGACCTCAGAAGGCATGATGGACGGGAATTTAGGACAGCTTTAGGAAAGAAGTGATGAGAATAGAGATTGAAGTGTGCACATGAAGTGTGACAATAGGGCTGTCATCTTTATGTTTCATTTAGTTAACAAATATACTGCCTTAAACAATATAGCATATAGCATCATTGACTAAACCTTCTTTTTTTTTTTTTGGTCTTTTTGAGACAGGGTCTCCCTGTAGCCCCAGCTGTCCTGGAACTTGCTATGTAGACCAGGTTGGTCTTGAACTCACGGAGATCCATCTGCCTCTGCCTCCCGAGTGCTGGGATTAAAGGCGCGAGCCACCACACCCAGCCTCATTGATTAAACCTTCTAGAGGTGTGCTGTACCTGTAGGCTAAAGAACTTTTGGGTTTGACCTTCACTGGCAAGGTTTTCAAACAAATTTGAATTAGTTATGAATATGAGCACATTGGAAGATTTTACATCAAAAAGTCTAAACTCACAGGGCTGGAAATACATCTCAGTTGGTGCAGTGCTTGCCTGGGTGGCTGGAATCCCTTGAAAAGTACTGCATAAACTGGATATGGTAGCTCACATGTGCAGGGGGATCAGAGGTTCAATGTCCTCCTCAGCTACATAGTGAGTTTAAGTTAGAGGCCATTTTGGGATACATAAGACCTTGTCTCAACAAACCAAACCAAACTGAGTGATAGAAGCACCTGTCTAGCACTTAGCATGTATGAGGCTCTGAGTTTGATTCCCTAAGAACTTGAAAAAAACAAAGAGTATTTGACTTGGGCATGGTAGTATAAACCTCTAGTCCTGGCACTTGTGAGGTAGGAATATCTCAGAGCTCTAGGCAAGCCTAGGCTACAGAATGAGACCCTGTCTCAATGAACAAATGAATAGAAAGACAAGAACCTGGCCTAGCTTTCTGTGTGGTCACCAGGATCCAGAGCTGAGTAGCGACTGGCTATGAGCTATAGGCCTTGGCCCTCCCTGTCCCTGCCCAAACCACACCTTATGGATCCTACTCCCAACGTGCTTTGCTCTTGGGTATCAACAGTCTAAACATCTGGACCCTATGAACATTTGAGTGTTCAGTGTCTGCTGTGCATTAAAGAGTCTTCTGCCCAGTGAAGGATGTGGCATTTGCTTTATTCCAGTCAGTTTAATCCAAGACAGTGGTCCTGTTCTCTTAGACCTTTTGCTAGTAAAACACCTCATGAACCACCATTCTTGGTTTACAGAGAAAAACATCATGGATAATAATGCATAGTTTTGCTTTTTGTTCTGAAAGTACATCACAGATCATGACTTAAAGTGCATATTCAGTAATGGCAGGGTCCCAGGCTATGTTTATAGGAAAGAGGGGATGTTCCACTAACTCTTTCAATTCACTTAATTTAGGAAACAAATTTTAGGTAGGGGAAACTCAAATTGATAAAGCAGATAAACTGAGGTTGGCTATTGTGTTTTTCAGAAAAGCTTTTATTTTATAAATAATTTGATTTAAAGCCGGGCGTGGTGGCGCACGCCTTTAATCCTAGCACCTGGGAGGCAGAGGCAGAGGCAGGCGGATCTTTGTGAGTTTAAAGCCAGCCTGGTCTAGAGAGTGAGTTCCAGGACAGCTGGGGCTACAGGGAGACCCTGTCTCGAAAAGACAAAAAAAAAAACAAAAAAACAAAAAACAAAAAACAAATAAAACAAATAAATAAATAAATAATTTGATTTAAACAGAATCATATTCACCCATACATACTTAAATATAGTCAAATCTAGCTGTGAAGCATCCATGTGTCCTATAAGGTTAGGCATGTGTGTATGCAGACTCAGTGTGGGCAATGGGGTCCTTACTGCCAGCTCTGAGGACATTATGGAGCATGCAGATGAAGACAACAGGTATTCATTCATTCCTCTGCCTGTCCTGATGTGTGCATTTCTTTAGTTGGTAGGCTTTGTCTTGGCACTAATAACCAACTCTATGAACTTGGGCAGATATATGAACTCTTCCTGTTTTATTCATAATCAAATGAGGAAATCATATTAATAACTCTATGACCCCCCCCACCCCCATGGATGGGCCATGTAATTTCTTCAGGCTGAGGTGCCCGAGATAGAGGGAGCCCGTCTTGTCTTGTTTAGCTGATCTGCAGTCCTTGACCTTGGCTATCTCTGTCTGGCCTGATCTATGTGAAGTTGGCTTTGCCATCACGGCTTTTCTCCTTCCAATGCATCCTGAGGCTGTTGGTAGATGCAAGGGCTCTCTGGTTATTACATACTCTATCATCTCTAAGCCTCTTTTTAGTCCCAGTTTTTTCTCCCTGATTTAGAAATAAGGTTTGTTCTCTGTTAGAGCCATAAAAAGAGGAGAGACAATTTGCAATACTTCTTAGACTATAAAAATTATTGAAGCCAGGCGTGATGGTGTACCCCTTTAATCCCAGCACTCAGGAAGCAGAGGCAGGCAGATCTCTGAGTTCAAGGCCAGCCTGGTCTACATAGTGAGTGAGCTCCAGGCCAGCCAGGACTGAAGGGAGACCCTGTCTCAAAAAGACAAAAGAAAAAACAAAAAAGAAAATATTACATGAAATATTTGAGTTGCTTATGGTTTTAAGAAAGAAGTAAATGATGTACTTTTCTTATTCTTTTTCTTTAATTTCAAAGCTTATCTTGCCTTAACAAAGAGGAAAAGTCTATTCTGAAGTAATGTTGCGTGAAGAGAGCATGAAAGGAGGACATTTATTGGCTGGGAGTCATGGCGAAGAGCAAGTGACTGCAAGCATTCCAGCTTAGTATTTAGAGCAGAAGTCAGTACTCATACGGCCTTGGGGAGGCATGAGAGATACTGTCCTTCTGCCCTCTAAGGACATTTTCTTCCATTCATTTTTTTCCTCTAATAGTAATGGGTATTTATTAGGGAATAACCATAAGATGGGAAAAGATAAAACCTCCAAGTTTCCACCATCCACAAACTCATACAATTAGCATTTTGACACATGGATTTTTAGGCTTCTAGCAAATATAATCATATTGGGATTATATTATAAATATTCATACATATTCATACACATGAATGCATGGGAATATGTGTATGTGTGTGTGTGTATAAATGAGAATGGAAATCTACATCAGGTTGGGAAGCCAGGCATGCTGAAAGATAGAGTTGAAGAGCCAGTGAGATGATTCAGTGGTAAAAGTGCTTGTCACCAACCCTGACAGGTATGCACTCCCCTCCCTCACAGAGGCACGTGCAAATAAAATAAGTAAAAATGTAAAAAAAAAAAGAGAAAGTGAAGACTTGTCTCTCTGAAGTAGTTACCTACTTTAATTTTATTTATTTCTGTATGTGTATGAATGTACTGTCTGCATGCAAGTTTGTGCACCCGTGTCATGCAATGCTGCAGAGGTCAGAAGAGGGTGTCAGATTCCCCTGGAACTGGAGTTCTCCTGGAATTGGAGTTTCAGACGGCTCTCGGCCGCCATGTGGGAGCTGGGGATCGAACCCGGGTCCTCTGTAGGAGCGGTCGGCGCTCTTAACCGCTAGGCCATCTCTCCAGTCCCGTAGTTACCTACTTTAAAATCCTTTGTTTTGTGTTTTTTTAAGTTTTCTAATTAGAAAATGGGCATTTATAATTTAATAGTTCTCTCTATATTAATATCGATATCAGTGTAACATTATTCATAAAATATGCTTTCATTATAATGTAAAAATGTCAATTATTTCAAGCTACTTAAAAATGAATTTGGGAGCATTAATCTGCAAAATCAAGACATTTATTTAGAATAAATTCAAACTCAGAGCCTATGTAAAATGTAAAATCCACATATAATTTCTTCAGAGCAATAGCCGTTATCACTTAGGGATGAGTAACGATCAGTAAATTTAACCAATTGTTGCTCAACCAACATAGCCTTTGGTGCTATATAAGTTGTTTGTTGGAACCCAGGACTAGAACCCAGGAACTAAAGGGTTGGAGAAATGGCTCAGCAAGTTGAAAGGACTGGCTGCTCTTGCAGAAGACCTGGGTTTAGTTCCCAGCACCCACGTGGTACCTGACAACTGTCTGTAACTCCAGTTCCAGAGGAATCCAAGGCCCTTTTCTGATTTCTTCAGGCACTGAATGACACAGGTACACTTACCTACACGCAGGCAATACACTCATACACATAAAATAAAAATTATAATAAAATAGTAAAAAAAACCCTCAACTAAGATCTAATGAAAAGCCGACTTCTTTACTATTTAAGTTAAAATTATGCCCATAAAAAGTCTATCACAGGGGCTGGAGAGATAGCCTAGCGGTTAAGAGCACCGACTGCTCTTGCAGAGGACCCGGGTTCAATCCCCAGCACCCACATGGTGGCTAAGAACCATCTGTAACTCCAATTCCAGGAGAACTCCAGTTCCAGGGGAATCTGAGACCCTCTTCTGACCTCCGAGGCATTGCACGACACCGGTGCACAAACCTACATGCAGACAGTACATTCATACACATACAAAAATAAATAAAATTAAAAAAAAAGTCTATCAGAAAAGAGAATGTGACAGAGGAAAAGAATCATACTCAACGTGACAACACGTGTCCTATGCTTGCCTTCCCCTGAGGGCTGGCAGCTCCTGAGCTGCTGTAGCTGGCAGCCTCTTCTCCTCCCTTCGTTGCCAATGGAGTGAGATCCTTCGAGTTCCTTCCTGCCCTTGGGCCTTAGTGATTCACTCAACCCAGCCACCACCATTATCACCATCAAAACATTCTCTCCATCTCTGAAGACTGAAAGTGAACAGGATTTTTTTTTTTAATACTTAAAAACAAATCTCAAACTACCTTAGGGCAGGAGGTCTAAGAGGGAGCTCCTCCTGCCCTCCATCACTCCCTGGAGTGTTTGAACCTGGTGAGCTCATCTGATGTGTTCAAGCAGCATCTTCAAGCTCAACAGAGCTAATGAGAAACTGCTCCAGATGAGCCCCAGGATTGGTCACAGGGTTCCAGGTGTTAACAACTTCCTGTGAAGAAGTCATTTCAGTTTGGGAAAAATATGGTAATTCAATTTGCATTGTTCCAAAAGTTGCCAGACTTGTCCTGCCAGGAATTAGTGTCAAGAACTTTCATGTTCCTTGGCTCCACCTCCTCTGTATGTGTTTGGGAATCAGAACAAAGGGAAGATGCCCCCAGGCAGTGCCCTCTAAGGAGTCAGGCAGAGGTCTGCCCTTTTAGTAATGATGACTTCTGAATTATAAAAGCTTTCCTTGGAAGCTTTCACTCGGGATTTTTTTTTTTTTTAAGTCTTTTCGAGACAGGGTCTCCCTGTAGCCCCAGCTGACCTGGAATTTGCTCTGTAGACCAGGCTGGCCTTGAACTCACAAAGATCCACCTGCCTCTGCCTCCAAAAAGGCGTGCGCAACCACGCCCAGCTACTCGGGATTTTTATAGGCTGTACAGATGGAAGTGAATCAAACCTGGGTAGTCCACCGTGGAAGGTTAAGTGACTGGAAGAGGACTCCTCTCCGGAAACCTGTCTTGTGTTTTCCATTCTCACGTAGACTTTTCCCTGTACTAAGTAGGAAAATATCACTCATGTTGATAACTTTCTGTAAGTCACATGGTATCTGATTTGGGCAAACACAAGCTCCTACCTGCCCGTGAAGTCACTCTTAAAGTGAAGGGCTTATTTAAACATTTGCTTTCTTTCTGCCTGAGAGAAGATTGCTACCCAGGAGCCTTTCTGACAGGAACCTTGAACTCTCTCTCCAAGGCAGTTCTGCTCTTTGGAAGGTTGTAAATTGTATCTTTTAAATCACCCATTATTCTAACCAGTTGCTGTCCTTACTCTGTCAACTTTGGTTTGCTCTACTTTCTCTGACTTCAGTGTTCTACACTAAAAATTGAGACTGGGTAATCTCCCCACACCCAGATTTCTCCATTTACCTCCTCTTTCAGTGGGGCCAATTTCCTTTTCATCTCATCATTTAAAAACCATCAAAGAGGCTGGAGAGATGGCTCAGTGGTAAAGAGCACTGACTGTTCTTGCAGCAGGCCCAGGTTTGATTCCCAGCACCCACATAGAGACTAACAACCATTTGTAATTCCAGTTCCAGCGGAACCAATGTCCTCTTCTGAGAACATTGCATGACACAGGTGCACTTACACCCATGCATGAAATACACTCATACATACAAAATGAAAATAATAAATAAAATTAAAAATTCAAAAGGAGATTTTTGTCTAGAACGAGACTATACATGTTTCTACCCAAAATCATTTTGGGAGAGAAGAAACTGGGGACCAGAAACAGACTTGCATTATGTGTCCCCAAGAAGACATCAGCACCAATACATTTTCTGAAGCATAGCACTGCCTTATCTACACTTAGACATTTAAATATTTAAATGATAACAAATATGAGTGTAGTGGAGAGAAGACTCAATATATTAGGATACTAAACCTTCAACATGACCAAGGGAGTTTTTAGAGAGAAAACAGGGCCTTGTATTAGTTAATTTTCTTGTTGCTGTGATAAAATACCTGACCAAAGCAACTTATGGAAGGAAGGGTTTACTTAGGTTCACAGTTGTAGAGTGCAGTCTAGCATGGCTGGGATGTCACAGTGGCAGAAGCACGAGGCTGCTGGTCATGTTGCATTCGTAGCCAGGAGACAGATATGATGAAGCTTGGGCTGGCTTCCTCCTTGTCTTTCAGTCCTGGTCCCTTGTCCACTTAATAGTACCACTCATATACAGTGGGTCTTCTCACTTTAGTTAACTTATTTTAGATAGTCTTCATTGTCACCTTGGGATCCAGGTCCTGTCAAGTTGACAATCAATATTAACCACCACAGCCCTCTGGGTAGGTATGAAGTAACACATTATAATGTTGTTAGATGAAATCTGTACATAGCTGCATTCCTAAGGAGAATGATTCCATAAAAAAAGTTTAAACATTTATTAAAATACAATTGCTTTCAAGAAGTAAAGGTGGCAAGAAAATAAAAAGTTAATCACTTACAGTTGGGGAGTGAAATATGGGAATTCTGGAAACAATTTTTGCTTAACTATCTCTAATATATGGTGATTATATCTTAATTTCAGTGACTAAGGCTAGATTTTGCTATGCTTAATTCTGTTAAGCACTTTTTATAGCATTCAGGATTATGGCAGACCTTTAAATAAATAAATATATATATATATATATTCACTTCTTTATCGTCTCTTGCTACTTAGATACACATTTAATCAAAGTTGTATTTATAGCTGAAGTAGCTTTTTTTCCTATTAAGGTTCTAGCTCTTTATAATTATTCCTTAAAGCAATGGAGAAAGCTTCAAAAAATATTTAAAGTATATACAAAAATTCTTTGACACATGAGAGGTGGGATATTTGACTCTTCCCCTGACTCTGAGCTGTAAACAATTATTCTTACTGTGGCAATGATGCCCTCTGAGGGTAGGTCAGAAAAGGCTTGAAGCATCTGTCTGGTCTTCACAAGATGCTCTCTATGGTCAGAGCTGTCCACCGTGGAAGAAGTCTGGCTGTTCTGAGGCTGCCTTGCTGGAGCAGCTAATCGTCACTTTAGTCAGCAGCCCTGCTGGACTCACAGCCCACAGTGATCACCACCAACTGCCCGGAGAGTAGCATAAAGAGTTCCGGATGGGAATTTTGATTTGGACCAAATTCTATAGAAGAGGAAGCTAAGGGGAAGTTTTGAAAACACAGTTTTTAAAAATGGTATTTTTCATCTATCGAAGTGATCCTGTGATTTTTGTCCTTAAGTCTATATGCTGTCTTACATTTATTGATTTATGTATGCTGAACCACTATGCATCCTTGGAATGGAACAAACTTGTTCATGATGTCTGAGCTTGAATGTGTTACCGAAATGGGCTTGAGAAGTTTTGCCTCCATGATCATTAGAGATATTGGTTTATAGTTTTCTATTATGGTTGTGACCTTATTCAGTTTCGATATCAGCAATGCTGGCTTTGTAGATGAGCTTGGCAGTGTTTCTGTTTCTTCTCTTTATTTTATGGAACAGTTTGAGGGCTATTTGCTTTAGCTCTTTGAAGGGATGATAGGATTCAGCAGTGAATCCATCTGGTTCTGGCCTTTTCTTTGTTAGAAGACTCTTTATTACTCATTCGGTTTTGTCACTTGCTATGGATCTGTTTAAATTGCTCATACCCTTTTGATTTAATTTTGATGGGTCATATGTGTCTAGAAATTTATTCATTTTGTTTATATTTTTCTGTTTTTTTTTTTTTTTAATAAAAGTTTGCAATTTATTCCCTAATGGTCCTCTGGATTTAATTGAAATTTATTGTAATAGCCCCCCCCCTTTTTTTTGGTCTTTTCAAGACAGGGTTTCCCTTTAGTTCTAGCTGGCCTGGAGCTTGCTCTGTAGACCAGGCTGACCTTGAACTCACAGAGATCTGCCTGCCTCTGCCTCCCAAGTGCTGGGATTAAAGCCATATGCCACCATGCCCAGTGTAATAGCCCCCTTTTCACCTCTAAGTTTTATTAATTTAGGTCTTCTCTCTCTTTGTTTTGGTTATATTGACTAGAGTCTTGCCCATCTTGTTTTTCTAGGAATCCTGTTTAATTGATTCTGTGTATAGTTCTACCAGTCTCCATCTCATGAATTTCTACTCTGATCTTTTATTATTTCTTGCCATCTACTACTTTGGGGCTTGGCATATTCTTGTCTAAGACCTTGAGGTACATCATTAGGTTATTTGAGATCTCTCTCTTTCTTTCTCTCTCTGTCTCTCTTAACATAAGCACTGATAAGTACAAAGTCGGTAACAGCCTTGGCTACATTCCAAAGGTTCTGGTAAAATTATACTTTTATTTCATTTGGTTCTAGGAATTTTTAAATTTCCTCCTTGATTTCAGTCTCCACGTACTTGTGTAGTTTCTGTGATTTCTTCTGACACTGAATTCTACATTTTTCACTATAACCTAATAAGATACAATAAATTATTTCTATGTTTTAAATTTGTTAAGACTTGCTGTGTGACCTACAATATAATCCATTTTAGAGAAGATTCCATGGGCTACTGAGAAAAATGTGCTTTCTATATCTGTTTAATGGGAATGTCTTGTAAATATCTGTCAATTCCACTTGACCTACAATGCAGCTTAACTTTGTAGTTTCTTTGTAGATTTTCCTCTCAGTCAGAAGGACATAATCAAGCAAGCAAATGGCAACAAATGCTGTGAGGATGTGGGGAGAAAGGAACATTTGCACACTGATGGTGGGAATGTAAACTAGGTAGCCACTATGGTAATCAACATGGAAGTTCATAAAAAACCTAAAAGCAGAACTAGCAGATGATGCAGCTATACTCCTCCTGAGTACATACCCAAGGCATTCTAAATTAGCCTATGTGGTGGTTTGAATGAGTGTCCCCCATAGGCTGTAAGTATTCAGACATTTGTCTCCAGTTGGTGGCACTGTTTTTGGAGGTCTTAGAAGGTGTGGCCATGCTGGAGGAAGTGTGTTGTTGGGGGCAGGCTTAGTGAGTTTTAACAAGCCTCGTGGTCTACAGTTGCTCTCTCTCTGCTTCCTGTGCTCTTTGTGAGATGTGACCCTTGGCTTCCTGCTCCAGATCCAGCCGCCATGCCTGCCGCCACAATGGACTCTGATTCCCTGGAACCGTCAATCGTAAGTTCAAATAAACTCTTCCTTTTATAAGTTCCTTGGTCATGGTGCTTTATCACAGCAACAGAAAAGTGACTAATACAGTAATTACTACAGAGACACTTCGTACACTCTTCACCATAGCCAAGATAAGGAATCAGTGTAGATGTCCATCGACAAATGAATGGATAAAGAAAATGTGGTACATACACACAAAGGAATTTTATTTACTGTAAAGATTAATGAAATTATGAGTCAGACTCAGAAAGTATGGCGTGCTGTCTCTCATATGCAGAATGTGTAGGAGGTGGAAATGGGAAAGGGGCTCATGAGAGGATAGCAAGAGGCTCACAGGAGGGGCTGAGGAGAGAAAGAGGGCGGAATGGAATACTCGTGTTGTGAAAGCTGAAAGGGAGCTATCTGAATGGGGAGGAAGGAGAACAGCTAGGAGAGGAGAGGGGAATTGGGAAAAGCCAGCTGATGGGGGAGAATGAGGGCAAAGTATCACAGTGTGTATTTTTAAAAAGGCCACAAAAGAGCACATTCATACCTGGCATTGTGGTACGCGCCTTTAATCCCAGCACTTATGAGGCAGAGGCAGGCAGATCTGTCAATTCAAGCCCAGCCTAGTCTACATAGTGAGTTCTAGGCCAGCTGGGGCCACAGGGAGACCCTGCCTCAAAAATACCCCCCCAAAAGCACATTCATTTGGCTATTAAATTAAAAGTAAATACAAAATAAAAAATAAATAAGATGTCCAGAATCTTTCTTTCAATAAAATCAGATTTTTTGAGATAAGCTATATCTTTCTGTATCTATTATCTCACTTACCTCTTATGTATTTGGTATCTTATATAATGATATATATTTTATGTATGATATGTATATTTCATTTTGCATAAGATTAAAAATGAATCTATGCTAGCTTCTTCTTCCCCCTTCAATGAGTCATGCTACTATAAAAAATTTGAAATAGCCTGTAAGCACTGCAGATATTTTCCATATACCCTTGACCTTCATTTTCACCAGAAAGTTAGCAGATCCAATAATGTGGGAAGCTCTTTGGTGGAGGACTTTGAGCTCTTTAGCACAACGCCTTTTCTGAAGCTCATCAGGTCAATGTCAGGTTGAAGTCCTGAAAAGCCACTCATGCCTGTTGTCATTTCAATATAATCTTTGCTCACAGGTCTCCTGCTACTTGCCTGCACTTCTCTTACTCAAGTGCATAGCTTACACCTTCAGACTCTATGTGCTGGGCGACAGCAGGCTCTAGTAGAAAGGAGGTCTTTCTCAGTGTTGAAGGTACCATTGCTTGCACCCCTTATTCTAGTCCTTAATGTTTGAAAAATTCCTTCTTTGTCTGGAGTTCACAGAGAGACCATATTGACAGTCTGAAATTAATGTGGTCTGATACAGAAAGGAATTGCAGCCCCACTGATGTGAGTCCTCTTTGGGCTGAATTCATCAGAGGCTTCCTGACTCATCGTGAAGAGGCAGCTGGTAGAAAGCTTCCTTCAGGGAGACTTCATCTAAAAGTGGTTTATAGATTCAGACGGTAAGCACTCTGGACTTAGAAGATAATGTAGTCTTCTTCCAAACCATGCCATTTCCCAGTGGTTTGGAAAGGCTAACTCAAGGTCTGAAGGTAAGGAGAGGCAATTTGGAATATAAACTTTAATGGATAATGATCCAAAATTCATTTTGTTCAATAAATCAATGTTTTTAAAAGTGCAAACGTCAAATTATTTTTCTCTAATAGCAAATTGATAGACTAGAAACTTTTCTTAAGGAGGGACATCTTGGAGGTTGGAGAAATCATAGGATAGGCCTGAATGCGACAGCAGGGGCCCACCATGGAGAGGACTCTGAACACCTAATTCAAAACCCCAAACCGGAAGAATCAGTGCAAAGGAGAGGGGACACTTGGCTCTGGTGTGAAGCCCGTTGCCCCTGTTGCTTGGACATGCCCCTGCCAGCCCACACTAAGAGATCCTGTTTCTGATTATCACCAGTCCATTCAAAAGATAATTTTCCATAAAAACATATAGGACATATAAAAACTCTTGTTTTAAGAGTTTCTTATCAAAAGAAATTAAAGTAAATCTTACATTTTCACTTAGGTACGTCTTGGGTGATACAGTTCATCCAAGAATCAGTTTAAGAAACACCAAAAAACGTGACTGCTGAAGTCTTTCAGAAGAAGGTTAAAAAGCCATGACTTTCAAGTAGGAGGAGCTGGAAGGAATAAATAGCAGGTTCCTACTGAATTTGCATCCACACATCTTTTTTGAGTAAGAGTTGGTAAATTCCGTAGAATCAGAGAGCAGGCACCAAACCAAACAAACACTCAGCTACTTATCCAGCTGTTTATATGCAACGTTCTCTTAGATGGCAACTTCATTTATCTAGGACAGTTAAGAAATAGAGCAAAACATGTTTCAGAGTGAACAAGACTGACCTCAGCAAATCTAGACATTATATTGTTATGAAAATAACTCATCAGGGCCTTGCTCGGGGTTTATTTATTTTGTTTTAAAAATGTCTAAAAACTTAACTAGAGCTGGGCGTTGGGAGGCAGAGGCAGGCAGATCTTTGTGAATTCAGCCTGGTCTACAGAGTGAGTTCCAGGACAGCTGGGGCTACAGGGAAACCCTGTCTCGAAAAGACAAAAAACAAAACAAAACAAAAACTTAACTATAAGTTTTCCTAACTGATAGCAGCTAAAATTAAGAAATTTGGTCAGGCAGGATGCAACCAGAGGGCAAAGATGGGGACAGATGCTGGAGCAAGAGCTGTGGCTGTCACCCTGACAGTGAAGCATATGAAAAGGAGAGAGAGAGAGAGAGCTCATCTGGAGGAGGGTGAATTTTTTCAAATGGTCAATAACAGTTAAGAGTTATTTTGTTACTGTATGTTATAGAAACTGAGATTCATAATGGTGATTTCTAAGTTAATTAATGCTTAAATTTCATTAAGTTTATGCCATTATAAAAGTTATTCTAACAGTTTTGAAGCGTTCTTATTTAAAATGGCTAAAAAAGAAGAGAATTAACTTTGTTTCCATATAGTATATTCATGGCTCATTTAATTGTTTTCATTGCTGAGTGTTTTTCCTACATTTTCTTTATCCATTCATTTTTTTTTATGAACATACAGGTTGATTCCATATTTTGGCTATTGTGAATAAGGTTTCACTTACTCATTTATTACTTTCTTGTATCATTCAAGACATCTTGATAAGTGTCAGGAGGAAATAACATAGCCCTTCAAAAGTAAAATCTAGGGTCTGAAATGCAGCAATGAGAAGTTTAGCAGAAAGTTCAGAGATTTAGATCTGGATTGGGAAGCTACCTATATACACTTTTCAGTCAAAGCTAGCTGAGTCCTCTTGGAAGGGACAGAGGAGTTGAGGCAACTTTCGGCAGATCCAGTTGGTGACGAGCAAAGCACTACAGTGCTGTGTTACATGGAAGCTGACGACTTCCATGGCCAATAAACAGGGGAGTCTGGGGATAACTGTGCCCTCAGTTTCCTTTGGAAAAGAATACTTGACTGATGTTCCCGTATGCCTCCACAGCACTCCCTTAAGAATTTGATCTAAGTGAATAACAGGATCAGAAATAAGAAATGCTGAGAAGAACAAAGTTGACTGAACCCGAATCTGATAAAGCAGTTAAGCAAATTTCCCCATAGAGCTTCAGTTTGACACTGATCACTCAAACTTTTCACCTAGTCACCATATACAATTCTGTAAAGTAAACTGATGCTTTGAAATGTGTGGACACTCGTTAAACAAAAAGACACTTGCTAGTTATTCATTGACTGATGTGAAAAAGGGATATGGAATAATCAAATACAGGCATCTGTTGAGAGGAGCAGAAAAAAACCCTCTATTCTACCACTGCTGTTCAGGCATGGGAGGGACACAGTAATGACCATGATGTGCTCTAAGTATGCTGTGATTTCTAAGTAAGCCTCTTGTAGGTCATAAGAGCAATCAGCAGAAACTGTGTTTAATTAATTCATCAAATGTATTGAACATCCTCATGCAAAGCCCTTTGATATTTACATGGGAAATAGAAAGGTAAATAGCATTTAGCTCTGGCTTTGGAGGAGCTTCTTAAGCAGCTGAGGTATGCACCACATCAAAAGCAGGTGATTATAAACTGCCTTTGTGTTGTTCTTACTCCAACCTTTGAACAAATCACCGAAAGAATCTCTGAGCTTATGTAGGAAGTAAACTGAACCCAATATATAATTAAGTTTACAACAACATCAACATTAGTATCTTTCCTTTAATCCATCAGTTCTGTTTTCAGTTTTAACCTGCACTGCTATCTAATTAAAGCTACAAACTTGAAGATACTCAGAATTAATTGTTCCACAGGCCTTTCCTACATGGTCCGTCTGTGAAAATGAAATGTATGTGGTTGAAATATTTCTTGGCACATATTATAAGCAATTATTGTATATTTGTTGAATGAGTAATAAACTATAACATTTGGTTTAAATTTGGTGTGAACTGAGTTATAGATTTATGCATATATTAATTGCTATCTCCTGAAGCATTATGTTTTCATATTATTTAGATAGATCTAATCAGTATAAGTTCTTTGTAAGTTAATATTTCCCAACATGCATCTGAAGATCATGTGTTTAAGTTAGAAAGCTGAGAGAGTAGGGTTCTGCCAGGTAATGCCCATTGGTGGCCTTTAGGTCCAGGGATGTCCAAGTTTTCACATCACTCCCCCTTTCATCATGAAAACTACTGGAGAGAAATATGTACAGTATGTAGGCTACTAGTGTGTCCTAGCACAGGCCGGGGTTACATATTTAAAGTAAACTTTATTTTTCAGTAGAATTTAAAATATAACCCGTCAAAGCCATACAGAGCTAGCATCCCTTCCAGATCATCTGTGTCCTGTGTAACTAATGTCTTACATGACAATGGCATCAGGAGGAAAGAACCAGTCCCAATTCACGGCTCCTCTTATGGTTTGAATCTGGATTGTCCTCCCTAGCCTCACATGTTAGATGCTTGCTTCCCAGCTGATGGCTGATCTGGGGAGGCTGGGGAGGCTTTAGGAGGGAGATCCTATCTGGAGGAAGCCACTCTGGGTGAGCCTTTGAAAGTTATAGCCCAGATCTTGGATCCGACCTCTCTGCTTCCAGTCAGCCACAATGCGAACAGCTTTTGCTGTACGCCTACCTCCACCAGCTGCCTTATTCTGCCCTGCCTGTCCTGATGGACCAACATCCTCTGAGACTCTGGGCCAAAATAAATCTTTCCTCTCTTAGGTTGTTTCTGTCCCATAATTATGGTCCACAATAACCTGAAAGTAACTAATACAATTATTAACTCAGGTCCATATTTTATTCAGATTTTTTTTTACCTACTGTCCTTCTGTCCCAGGATCCCCTGTAGATGCTACATGACATTTAGTTGTCACATAACCTGAGCCTCCCCTGGGCCGTGCCAGTTTCTCTGACTTTATTTTTAATGGCCTTAATAATCATTTTGAGGAGTACCAGATAGGTACTTTGTAGAAAGCTGGGCCCCATCTGATGTTTTCTTTGGGACTGGACTGTGGTTATAGATTCAGGGATGATCGTAGACTCTGCAGATGACATTTCATCAGAGCATTTCAGGAACGTACATTTCATCACTGTTGATGCTGATCTTGTCCCCCTGGTTGAGGTGCTATTTGCAAGGTTTTTCCACTGTAAGGTATGCTTTTAATTTTGACCTTGTGTTCACTATTCACAGTCCTTATTTGAAAAACAGGGAGTGATGTCTTGGAGACAGAGAATCTATATAAACCATGTGAAACTTCCCCAATTATTTACTTATTTATTTATGTCCTATGGACTCATGAATACTGGCTTCCTGTCTGGGGTTATGATCCAAGGATGACTTCATTCATGGTTCTCTCAGATGTCACAGCTTTAGCTACTGGGAACTCCTGTAGTCTTAAGGCTTTGCCTCTTTGACACCTCAACATGGCTTTGGTTTTATTTTATTTGTGTGCTTCCTTCCTGCTTGACCCTATAGGATGCTCAGGGTTTATCTTGTATATTTTTTACCCCATACTAGAACCATCCATCTCTATAAGGAGCCCTTCTCCCTATTAGAGAATGGCTTAGAAGCCATTTGGCAGCAGGTGTACTTGCTGCTAATGGGGCCTCAGAGTGCTATTTTGACATGCAGGGACAAGCTTTCTCTCCTCTTCCTAGAAGTTCTCACAGCCAATCTCTTTTTCTTATTGTACAGGAACAAAGCCTGTCTGTACCCCTCATCCTTTTGGTGAACCCCATTCCCTTCCTCTTACTTGTATATCATAATAAATTTTTTCAAGGCCAAAACAACATCAGAAAAAGCTAACAGGAAAAATGAAGTCTCTCAGAGAATCCTCTCTGTTGGAATTACATAGAGGACATCTTTTATTCGCCTAACCTGTTGGCAGGGGATTCAAGGCTGAGGTTCCCAGTTGCAGCATGAGGCACTGGCCCTCAGGAGAACCTGTCCATTCGGAGTAACAGAAAATGTAGCTCAAATAAGCAACAAGGAAATAAAACAATAACCTACAAAACTGAACTCAAAACCACAAGGAAATTGGAGTCAAGCAGTAGAGCAACGCTGCCACCCAAACCCAAGGTCCTCCTGCCTCTCTGCTGGGCTATCTTAGTGCATGAAGGTCGTTGGCTTGGGGATTGACTCAGAAGCAGACTGGTGGATCGAGGAGTGGAGTAGGGAAGGGGAGAGCCAGGGTACAGATGGAATACGATTTCCTCAGTCCTGTTGGTAACCCAACCTTGGTCCCTACAGAACATTTTGAGAAACTTGTTGAAAAGCATCTTGGCTCTTCCCACTCAGGATGAAAGAAGGAAGCATTCTTTTTTTCTTTTTTTTTTTTTCTTCCCCAAGACAGGGTCTCCCTGTAGCCCCAGCTGTCCTAGAACTCGCTGCGTAGACCAGGCTGGCCTTGAAGTCACAAAGATCCGCCTGCGTCTGCCTCCCAAGTGCTAGGACTAAAGGCGTGCGCCACCACGCCCAGCTGGAAGCATTCTTTTATTAGTCTGGGTCATCCACTGAAGAAAGGGAGCCCCATGGGTATTAACTTGCCCACACTACCTTCTCCAAGTGGGATAATGATGAGTTTTGCGCAGGTTCTCACACCTCAGTACCAGAGAGGACCAGGGAAGGAAGCAAGAAATGGTTAAAGACTGAGGACGGGTGCTGCCAAATTACACCTCTGAGCAGCTGGCCAACCCCGTCTGGAACTGGATGCCAGTTCAGTGGCTGCCCAAGAAGTAAGGCTACAAGCATATGAACAGAGGCATGAAAGAAGTTTCTAGTCCATAGCTCCTGTCCCAATGAAAACTACCCAGTGTAGAGGTATTTAGTACAAGTCTCCAGCAGACTGCAAGCTCTCAAGGCCAGGAAAATCCAATGTCTGAGCTCTATCTGTTATGGTTTGAATATGAAATGTCCCCCACACAGGCGCATGTATGGAATGCTCGGTATCCCAGATGATGGTGCAGTCTTTGGAGGTAGTAGAAATGTTAGGAGATGGAGCCTAGGGGAAGAAGGACATTGAGGATGGGCCTTGTTAGGTTGTATCTGGTCCCTGGTCACTTCTTCTCCTCCTCGAGGTGACAAACCTCCTCCACTACATGCTCTTCTTGACACGACTTTTTTTCCAAGTGCAGGAAGCCAGGCAGCCTCAGGCTGAAACCTCTGAAACCAGGATCAAGATAAATGTCTCTCCCCTAAGCTGTTTCTGTCAGGTATTTGGTCACAGTGACAATAAAACTGACTAATGTATTATTCTTATGCCTAGCTCAAGACCTGGCACATTGTGTGTACTAAGGATGGATGTTAGAAAATGAAGATGAAAGAGAATCTAATCACCAGACATATCAGTTCAGAAAGAGAAAGTATTCAATAAAAGTCACAAATCAGGCCAACTCTCCCAGGCAATGCCCTAAATCTCCTAGAACTCCCCAGGTTCCTGAGACCTTTGAGGGTTTGGGTTAGGGACAAGTGAGGTCACAAGAAACAAACTGTACCTGCTGATACTCATTTTGGAGACGACCTGTTGGAAAGCATCCTCTCCTACCTCACTCTGGCATGCATTCTGTACAGCTCTGTAAAATCCATAAAATCTCACATTCAAACCCCTCTCCTAGTAACTCCTAGTATCTCCCAGGTAGCCTGAGAGGTGAGTCCCTGAGATTACCTCAGTGTTGACATGGAGACATGGAATACAGTATGTTTATTGGCTGCCCAAACTGATTTGAACCCCAGAGAGTACCCTAACATCTCAAGACTGGAAGTAGAGTCAGATCTATACAATGCCTCCAAAGTGGCCGCTCCATTGAGCATCACTTTACTTGGGGTACATTTTTCCCATGCCTCTTTTCCTATGGTTGTGGATTTAGTACCCTCTTCCTTTAAAACTAACTTTAAAATTTCTAGGGTAGTGACTATTTCAGCCCTTATTCTTCAATAAGCCCTAATATTTGTAGAGGCTGAATCATGAATATAACTAACAATCTGCTCCCTTCATAAAGAATTTAAAAGAAAATGTTCTGTGTTTTTATCTGCTATTGGTCAGCAAACATCCCATAATCCCTTGTGTGCATATTGATGTAACCTGATCTGAGGCCCTATCTGATTAAAGCTATGTCTACATCCTATAGTCTTAAGGACATCTGTAAGCAAGAATACACACACACATACACACACACAAGCACACCCACATATATGTATTTGGCCTTTTTGAGACAGGGTCTCCCTGTAGCTCCAGCTGTCCTGGAACTCGCTATGTAGACCAGGCTGGCCTTGAACTCACAGAGATTGACCTGCCTCTGCCTCTCAAGTGCTAGGATTAAAGGCATGCAACACCATACCCAGCAAGCAAGAGTATATTTTAATGACCATTGTGAAAATGCTATTATGAAGGCTATTACCCTAATATGATGTTCCCATCACTTGGCTAGAATTTGTTGATAACATTTGCTTTGATCTTAATATGCAGAAGAGACTTTGAACTCTAGAAGAGTTCCAAGAGAAGATAAACATGAAGAGTTTCATAATTTAGTTCAGGAGATCTTTATAGAAATCAAAGCTCATTTAAAATTTTATTTGCCAATCCACAAACCAAGTCAAAAACAGTGGGAGTCTCCTTTCTGAACTACTGTTACTCAGGGTCACCACCCAGCAGAACTGATGTCTCGGGGCCTGTGACTTCCTGCAGGAGCTGCTGAGAATCTAAGTTCAGGATATTGGAGGGCTGTGCCCCTTGATGATGGTAGGTGCAGCCCTCTTTGCATTCAGTTCCTGAGTCTTTCAGGTGATATAAACCTCTCACTGACCTATCCCAGAGGTTCAGTGCTGTCGGGTGGTATGCATAGTTTTACATTTTAAAATTAATTTAGCTGCCATTATTTCAGGATCTGGAGTTTCACCTATGCTATTCAAAGTTTGGCTTCTTTGAGATCTGGTACCCCCACCCCCACGTCCCCCATTGAGATATGAATGTCATTTGGTAGTAGCTGCCCTTGGGAAGCAGGCAGGCACTCCAGGTTTGCAGTTTGACCTCAGCAAGTTTACAGTTGTGTTCTGCCTGATGAACTCCACATGTGGAATCCCTGCCTAGTAGTCCCTAGAGTCATCAAGGTTTGTGGCCACTGGGAGGTATGCCAAGGGCACTTGCTATCCTTGTCACTGCTTGTCCAGACCCTGAAAACATTATATCCAAGACCTCCAAACTGAAAAGGAGAAATACATGTTCCACTTACAGTGATGAGTGAGTCCAAACAGGATACCACTATCTAGTCCATGAGGAAGACAGGACAGAGAGGGGACCACGCTGATGCTATGAAGACCCACCTGTGCCCACTTTTGATGATGGGTCAGCACCAAACTTACAACACTTATAGAAAATGCAACACAGAGAACTCAAACTTTACATAGGAAATATATTAGGATATGTTTACTCTGATTCTGTATATATTAATTATGCATTATTGTTGGCTAAACCATATTCTAGGCATTCATTGTCTTGTTTAAACAATGATTTGTATTCAATAACATAGGAGATTATCAAATAAAAAGGAGATTGTAAAACAATGAAATTCTAATCCTGTGTGTGTGTGTGTGTGTGTGTGTGTGTGTGTGTGTGTGTGTTTGTGATTGTTTTTGATATTTTCTGAGAACACAGAACAGTTAGGGGCAAATAATCACGTGAAACCAGGCATGGTGGTACACACATTTAATCTCAGCACTTGGGAGGCAGAGGCAGGTGAATCTCTGACTTTGAGGTCAGGCTGGTCTATAAGGAGAATTCCAGGCCAGCCAGTGTTACATAGTGAGACCTAACTAAAAAAAGGAAAATAAAACTCTGCCCGAACTCCAATGTATGTATATATATATATATGTACTCAACATACTCTAACATACATGGCAATTATACAGTAATATACTTTATATTATATGTCTATATAGAAACACACAAATAACAGTATATGTTTATTTATATAAAGATTTGCAGATCTATTCACCAAGTACCAAATATCAGTTCTCTATATGCCATGATTGTGACTAGTTTTCTTTTTCTTCCTTCTTTCTTCTTTCTTCTACAAGAAACATATTCTTTCTTTTTCTTCCTTCTTTCTTCTTTCTTCTACAAGAAACATATTCTGTGTTCATTTGAAAGAAATATTTATAAAAATTGTGTGTCCTTCAAAAGTGCTCAAAGTACTGAAGCTTGAAGAGGAAGTGCCCCAGAATAAAACTGCCGGATTCTGGTAATTTCTTACCAGTCAGTTTACCAGTTGAAATGGGGCATTTTTTTTTTCCAGAAGGTACATAGGCAAGGCCTGGACCAAGAAACAGAGATCTGGTGCATAGTCAGAGAAAGGGAAAATGGTTCTGGTGCTGGAAGAATATCTGCCTAGAAGATCGATCTTGACTTCGGACTATTGTAGCAAAAGACAAATGAAAGGTAACTATAATAGAACATTTGGTCTTATGGGGTGAGGAGATGGCTTGATCAGTAAAGTGCTTCTTTTACAATTTATGAGTACCTGAGTTTGATCCATAGCACTCACTAAAACACAAACTAACAAAACCAAATGCAGTAGTATGCAGCATAACCCCTGTGTGGGAGAGGAGGATGCCTGGGGCCATCTAGTCTAGCCAAATAAGTTGCCTCCAGGCTTGGCAAAAGACTATCTCAAAAAACAAGGTGGAGAGGGATTGAGGAAGAAACCTGACACTGACCTGGCCTCTACATGTATATACATATATGCACATGTATCCCCCACATTCATACATACGTACACAGACAAACACACACTCAAAAAGAACATTTGGCTTTAAGGAGATCCTTCACGGAGAATTGGGCTGAGCAGCCTGGGGGGCACCAGAAGGAGCAAACTGCGAAGGAATTAAGGCAATTCACTTGTGAAAGTTTCATATGCAAAGTATGTGCCAAAATAGGAGTTATTTTTTGTACCTTACAGTGAGGAAGGTGAGGCTCAAAGATGTAAAGGAAACCAAACATTGACATCTGTCAATATAATACAATGTATTTCATAGAGGTTATTAAAATTTCCAAGGTCATTACAAAGAGTAAATGAGAAAGTTGAATTCAAATCTGGCTTTTCTAATTTTAGCACGTTGCCGCTTCTACTCAAACTTCCCTTCTTCTACTACATGGTGGAGCATCATTTTAGGAATTGTGGTTTTGGGGGTGGTGGAGAAGGAAGGCCTTTATTTTGTTTTGAGACAGAGTTTCATGTAGGCTAGGCTAGCCGTAAACTCGCTATGCAGTCGACAGTGATCTTGAGCTCCTGAGCCTCCCGCCTCCACCTCCCAAGTGCTAGAATTACAGAGGGGCACCCCATGTCCTGGTCTTTTAGGAATCTTGAGCTGGGAGTTATAGAGTATCCTCTCCTATGAGGACAGAGCGGCCTTTCCTCTAGGGGAGAGCTTCCTCGAGGCAGTCGGGAACGCGAGCACTAATGCCGTTTCCTGGGTGTCAGAGAAGCAAGAGCTGCTCGACATTTATCCAGTTTCCATCGGCTCTAACTTGAACAATAAGTTGAGTGTTGTACAACGAGTGCAAATAGAAAAGATATCCTTCCTCCTTCCAAAAGCATGTGACTCTGGAGGTGAGACGGGAGGACCGATTGTTCTCTGAGTGAACTCCGTCATGCTGTCTGGTGGCTCTCAGCAGTAGCAGTGCCTAATGGCACTGCACCATTAGGATGTGCACATCAGTGAATGTGTGCCTGGAACCAGAGTCAGTGTTTCAGGTGTGGACCCCACCTCTAAAAGGTGTATATCTAGCTGGGGAGACGGAACTCAGCCAGCCAAAGGGGCTTAGCAATGCAGGGAGTAAGAGCAGATGAGTTCAGGGAAGCAAGGTGTTCTCTGCTGGAAGACGTACCCTTTTACACTATAAATCTGGCTCTATAGGCATTAGAGACTTGGAAATAGACAACCAGTTACTAAAGTAAAACTGTTTTGGCCTGATATATAATCAATTAAATCATGAAATTAAATAAGTTTATCCAAGTAGTATAAAAATACTGCTCCTTAATTGATTTTTAATATTAATTTCTTCTTTGAGTTTCTTTTCAGGAGGGTGTCATTCCCTTCATGTCTTCATCCCATGATCTCTTTTTTTATTTTATTTATTTTTGTATGTGTATGAATGTATTGTCTGCATGTAAGTCTGTGTGCCCATGTCGTGCAATGCCGCGGACGTCAGAAGAGGGTCTCGGATTCCCCCGGAACTGGAGTTCTCCTGGAATTGGAGTTACAGACGGTTCTTAGTTGCCATGTGGGTGCTGGGGATCGAACCTGGGTCCTCTGCAAGAGCAGTCGGTGCTCTTAACTGCTAGGCCATCTCTCCAGCCCCCCATGATCTCTTTATCTCCCCATCCATGCATCCATCCATGCACCCACCCACCCACCCATCCATCCACCCACCCACCCACCCATCCACCCACCCACCCATCCACCCATCCACCCACCCATCCATCCACCCACCCACCCATCCCACCCATCCACCCATCCACCCACCCATCACCCCATCCACGCACCCACCCATCACCCATCCACCCATCCACCCTCCACCATCCATCCACCCACCCCCCATCCATCCACCCACCCATCCACCCATCCACCCATCCACCCATCCATCCATCCATCCATCCATCCATCCATCCATCCATCCATCCTTCTGCAAGAACCTGGGATTCTCATTGTAATGCTGGTCTGATGCAGGCCTCAGGTGGCCACAGTTCTACAGTCCTAATTAGATCCCAGGTGATGCTGATGCTGCTGGTCCTCGGACTTACATCAAGAGTCTGTTGCAGCTTGGACTTATGAACTCTGAGAAGAGTCACTCCTCTTAAACTCAGGGGTTAATTTCTCACAACCCCCCCCCCCAATTCTCTTTCCTTTCTTTAGGGACATAGGTTCCCTGAGGTGCTTCAGCCTGTGGCTGATACATCTCCACTCTCCCTCTTCTAAAAACTGAGAGTTTAAGTCCAGACTTTTATCTGTTTCACAGACATTCTCTATCTCTCCAGAAAGGAGTATTGTGGCTTCAGAAATGTGCTAAGAGTTAGATGCACTTCAGAGGGACGGAAAGGTGTCCAGAACTAATTTCCCTAAGCCTGCCAGGCTGTGTTAGGAATCCATCATGATGGTGTTTACTGTCTTCGGCAGACCCTCAGAGACACCTGGAATTAATTCCAGTGGCTACAAGCCACAGGGTCCCTAACAGCTTATGGTGATTAAGAATGAATTACTAACCTTTCATCTAAGGCCCCAGGAAGAAAACAGGGACAAATACCAGCTATGTTTACATGACTTGCAGTACTTAACAATCATGAACATTCTCATTTATTTTCTGGCAATTCTTCTTTTATATTGTTCTGTATTTTGGGGGTGTATATGGTGCATGTATGTGTACATGATTGTGCACATGTGTAGGTGTGCATATGTGCTTATAGCTTCCTATACACATACGTGTGTGCGTGTGGAGGCCAGAGTCCCATATCTGGTGTTTTACTTTATTAGCCTCCACTTTATTTATTTATTTATTTATTTATTTAATATTTATTTAGACAGGGTTTTCCTGTAGCCTCAGTTTGCCTGGAACTCTCTATGTAGTCCAGGCTGGCCTCCATCTCCCAGAGATCTGGCTGCTTCTGCCTCCCGAATGCTGGAATTAAAGGCATGGTCTATCATGCCCAGCTTCCACCTTAATTTTTGAAAGATACTCGCCCACTGCATCTGGCTGTTGGGCTTCAAAGGTCCATCTCTCTCCCTCTCTAGTGCTGGGGTCACAGATACACACTACTGTGCCCAGCTCTTATGTGGATGCTGGGACTCTGAGCTCAAGTCTCCATTCTGTTTGGCATGTACTCCACCAACTGAGTCATCTCAGCCCCTTTTTCTTTTCTTTTCTTTTTTTTTTTTAAGCAGTGCCTATTCTTTGATGACACAGTTGTACAGCCTCAATGATGCTTCTGTAGATGAGGAGGAATTCATTTTTAAGATCCAGGAATCTTTGGGTATCATTTTTCCCCCGTTGGTGAAAATAAATTGGTTATTATCCCAACCATTTGATGCTGGTGCACATTGTGTTTTTTAGTAACAAGTAATTTTTTTTAATGTGTATGAATGTTCTGTCTGCATGTAGGTTGGTGCACCCATGTTGTGCAATGCCAAGGAGGTCAGAAGAGGGCTACGGATTCCCCTGGAACTGGAGTTAAAGATGGTTCTCAGCCGCCATGTGGATGCTGGGGATCGAACCCAGGTTCTCTGCAAGAGCAGTCAGTGCTCTTAACCGCTAGGCCATCTCTCCGGCCCCAACGAGTAATTTTTACATCTCCTCCCTAACATTTCTGTACATTTCAACATGAATATCATATGATACTTCTTATAAAATCTGGATTAGTGTGCAGATCTATTCAATTACAAAAGACCCAAGCTAAGTTTTTTTTTTTCAGGGTGACACAGAGTGACAATATCTAGCTAATCTCACAATACTTGGGAATTATGTCACCCTCCCAAATGCCTGCAGATGTGTCTCTTTGAGACAAAACAAATACTGTTCTTTAATTTGGTATTTCTTTGGCATGGTCATCAATTGTTCAGGGTGTCATAGTTAAAATAAAAATGAGTATTGCAAGATTTTAAAACAGTGCAATTTGGGTGGGGCACCATAAAATTCCCATAAGGACAGAAAGACGGCTTCCTCAAATTTCTCCACAATCATAAGCATTATAGAGCTCTCTCTATACATTGCCAGATGAGAAGATGTGTTTAGTTAGGGTACACTAAGCCTGGATATGAATCCCAGAGTGCCGCTCTAAGCCCATTATAGAATATGTACATGATATAAACCAGAAAGGGCTGCATTTTAAACTCTGACTCATGCATTAGAGCCTGTGGCTTCTAGGGGAGGGTCAGGAATCAAATGACATCCAGCTTAGGCCCAGACAACTTGTTACCAAGAGAAAGAGAAGCCTCTACTTCCTGGGATGCTCAGAGCTTCAGTGCTGCGTTAGGTAGAATTATGTGACCTGTCAATGGCCGTGACTCTGGGGTGGAGAGTTTTTGCTCTCCCTCACACCTCTGGTGTAAATATTTTAATTTCTCCATAACGTTAGAGTTAGAACTTACTTTCCTGGAATGAAATTCTAAAACAAATTGAAAGCCAAATACTCTGTGAAATTTCTAAATGGTGTTTTTTTTTTTCTTCTTTTTTTAAATAAACTCTCTGTCTTTTCACAATGGTATGGCTTCCAAAATTTCTAAGCTCCATGCACCATGGGGTTCTAGTTCTTGGTTAACAAGGAAGGCATCAAGAACATACCAGGAATATTTTATTCTTAGTGAACTTTCTATGTGAAATCCAACAGGAAGATTTGGACTTTTTTTTTTTTGGTCTTTTCAAGACAGGGTCTCCCTGTAGCTCAGCTGTGCTGGAACTCACTATGTAGACCAGGCTGGCCTTGAACTCACAGAGATCCACCTGCCTCTGCCTCACAAATGCTAGGATTAAAGGCTCTTGCCACCATGCCTGGCTTACTATTTGTATTTCTAACACTCTATTAGCTGAGTTTCTCAAATCACTTCTCTGTATCGATTCTATCTCTATTTTTGCATCTTTGTGACTAAGGTCTTTAATGGCATCAGAAGTGCCCAGGGCTGAGAGGCAACCTCAGAAGGTATTATCAGAACTTTTTTCAAAGGGAAGGCAGTATGCTTATGCTCCACTTGTGTACAAGGGCTGTCATCAGTAACTATTCAGGGACCATTGTTTTTTTGTTTTTTCTCTAACTCCCTTTCATCTCTTTCTCCTCCTCTTCCTCCTCCTTTTCCTCTTCCTCCTCTTCTTCATGGTGCTAGAGACAGAATCAAGGAACTTGCTTATGCTAGGCAAGTTTTAGATTGTGAAGACATATACCCAGTCCTCCCTTTCATCTTTTTAGTGTTATTATACTAGCTTCCCTGTCCCCCCACCACCATTCCTCCCCACTCCAAGTTTTAGGACAGTGAGTTATCTCTGCCTTCTGATTCCAAACAGGTGTCAGGTGCATGTGGCCAAAGGCAGTTTAATCAGAATGACCTTGGAAATGTCACAGAAGCTATAGATAAAGCCTTTTCTTTTCTTTTCTTTTTTTTTTTTTTTTCAGGTGGAGACTGGAAAAGGCTTAACCTAATGGGGGTTCTGCCAGAGAAATTGAGTACTTATAACCTGCTAAGAGCCTGCATCGAGTTGTGTAGTTGTGATCACATTTTAAATAAATTGTATAGCTTCACCCCTGGAATTTCTATGAACCAATAATTCCCCTTTGCATTGAAAATAATTTGGACCAGAAATATATTTTCGTCATAAAAATCTAGAATTTTCCTATTTTGCTACTAAGTGCTCAAAATTCTTCATTATCTTGTCATTGCTATTTGTGATGAAATATCAGTGGGCTGTCTCGGAGAAGATACATAGGAGAAGCTGCATAAAGACAGGACCTCCTGTTTGAGTTTTTTCACAACCTGCCATTGTTTCTCTTTCCCATCAGACATTTCCCTGGGATTAAATCTTCCCTGTTTTGCTTTGTTTTTAGGTATATGTGAACATATTCCCTGCTCCACTGTTAGAGATATTGTCAAACTGAACAAAAGCAACAACACGGGGCATAGAAGATTTATCAGTTTGATAAATAAATGAGAGTGGTTTGCATCCGTAAGACCTTGTGGCTGGTCATTTGTGTTCACAAGTTTTGCCTTCATGGCCTTCACCAAAGTGGGCTCAGAAATATTTGGGAAATAATTGCATCCGCACTGAATGTGTACATAATTTGTTCCTGTCATCATTCCCTAAATAACATAATATAAAACTATTTACATTATGTTAGGGATTATACAAACCAGAGATGATCTGGAGTCTCTAAGAGGACATACAGAGATTATGTACGAATATTACACAAGTAACTTGAACACCTGTGGATTTTAGCATTCTAGGGGGATTCTGGAACCAATCTTCCATGGAGACAGAGGGGAGACTGTACTGTGCAAGGGGCTTTATAAAAACTAGCTTATTTTGTCCTTAAACCTACTTAGCAGGCAGTGTATGGTGGCAAAGCAGCTCTGAGGGAAGGAAAGGGATTATTGATGTTCAGGGTCGGCCCAACTCTGTGGCATAGATAGTCCCATTTTGGAATTCAAGAAACAAAGAGTTAAAACACTGGTTCCCAAAGTTCTTTTATATTTAAAAACTGACTCTTGGAAGTAGGTGAACTAGACTCCAGTACACTACAGGAAGATTCTGTATCAGGGAACAACAATGCAGCTTGCCCACACCCAGAAGCAGGAGCTTAGGTTTGTCTTCCTCCCAAGCCAGTCTGACCTCTGGGATCCTTTCCAGTCTTGGGCAGATTTTTACTATATCATTTGAGAAAAATACATGGAATTCAAAGGCAGTTCAAATATTCTTTGCAGGTGCTAGAGAGACAGCCCAGTGCTTAAGAACACTGGCTGCCTTTCTAGAGGACCTGAGTGTGTTTCCCAGCATGGATATGGCCACTAATAACCATCTGTAACTCCAGTTCCAGGAGATCCAAGGCCCTCATCTGGCCTCCATGGGCATTGCTCATACATGGTGCACTTACATATATGAAGGCAAAAGTCTCATACACATAAAATATAAATAATATGTATCACACTTGTCACATATTTCATATATAAAGATTTATTATTAAATATGACACATAGCTTGCCTGCCATAGAATGCTCTGAGATAATCTTGTCTAGTGCATATCTGGCAGTGTAAATGAAAATTGAAGAAATGGCTTTAAATTGAGCACCAATTAATAAAGATTTATGAGCATGGTTCAGCTCAAACCCTGTTCTAATGCATATCCTGCCATGTTCCGTAATCTTACTATAAGCCTTTCCAAGTGGTTTTTAAAAATCTATGTGTGTTTAGAGCCCAAGAAAAACAAGTTATAATCATGGATTTAAAATCATTGTATTGGGTGTACATAAGTGCTAAATATCACTGTACTATAGAAAATTAGGTAAATTATAAGTGATGAGATGTTATCCTAATTGCCCTTCATCCCCCTTCACAGGCTTTATTACAAAGCCTTTCTTGGCTCACAACTAGGGGATTTTGCATATATTGTTTATTTTTTCATTCCAAGCCCAAAAGCCACAACAAAGCAAAATTGATAACAATTGTAAACATTAGATAATAACATCTTTGTACAGCAGAGTTATCTGAGCTCACCAGATAATAGGCATGTAAGCACTTTGGAAAATTCAAAGCACCGCAAAAATGTAAGGAATTACTGTGTGAAGAAAAATCTCAAAGGTAAAATTTCTCAAGAGCTCCATTTATACACATTATTTTCAAAATATAGATGTATAACAAATCAAGAAGAAGCTTCCTTGCTAAATAGAATAACTATTATGGACCAATAGCTATTTTGTTATGTACTCTGAGAAGCATCATTTTAATTTTTTTTATGCTGTTTATTTTTTTAATTTTTATTTATTTTTGTTTGTGTATGAATGTACTGTCTGCATGTAGGTTTGTGCACCCGTGTCGTGCAATGCCGCAGAGGTCAGAAGAGGGTCTTGGATTCCCCTGGAACTGGAGTTCTCCTGGAATTGGAGTTACAGACGGTTCTTAGCCGCCATGTGGGTGCTGGGGATCGAACCCGGGTCCTCTGCAAGAGCAGTCGGTGCTCTTAACGGCTAGGCTATGTCTTCAGCTTCCCCAATTATTATTTTAACTGGGAGATCAACCCTGAAATTTCTGAAGTTAGAAGCAGTTTTTTTCACTTTTCTGGGAGTGAAAAAGTTGCAAATGTCTCTGAATAGTTATGCACTGCACTTATCTAAATCATTCAGTATTCCATGTCTCTTTTGATACTGGAGAAGTCCTGTCACCAACATGTTAATTTCACTTGTAGTTTCCCCAGCATATTAAGCAGGGTGAAGTTTGCTTTCCATTTCTACTAAAAGAGCAGGAAGTACAAATAGGAAACCTGGAACATGAACTTTATAAAGAAAACCATTCAAGATATAAAAGCCAAAATCAAGGGAGAGAATCATTTTTTTTTTTTTNCAAAAAGAAAAACAAAACCAAAAGCAAAGGCAGGGGGCGAGTAAAGGAAAAAGAATACAGGCTACAACACAGCCACATCCATAGGTGCCATCCTCTTCTTTCCTAAAATCCGATTTTTTGAGATGCTATATCTTCTGTAGCTATTATCTCACTTACCATCGTATTGTATTTGGTATCTTCTCTATTGATCAAATATTATTCACTATAATATGATATGTATATTTCATTTTGCATAAGATTAAAAATGAATCTATGCTAGCTTCTTCTTCCCCCTTCAATGAGTCATGCTACTATAAAAAATTTGAAATAGCCTGTAAGCACTGCAGATATTTTCCATATACCCTTGACCTTCATTTTCACCAGAAAGTTAGCAGATCCAATAATGTGGGAAGCTCTTTGGTGGAGGACTTTGAGCTCTTTAGCACAACGCCTTTTCTGAAGCTCATCAGGTCAATGTCAGGTTGAAGTCCTGAAAAGCCACTCATGCCTGTTGTCATTTCAATATAATCTTTGCTCACAGGTCTCCTGCTACTTGCCTGCACTTCTCTTACTCAAGTGCATAGCTTACACCTTCAGACTCTATGTGCTGGGCGACAGCAGGCTCTAGTAGAAAGGAGGTCTTTCTCAGTGTTGAAGGGACCATTGCTTGCACCCCGTTATCTAAAAAAAAGAAAAAAAGAAAAAGTCCTTAATGTTGAAAACAATTCAGACTTCTTTGTCTGGAGTTCACAGAGAGACCATATTGACAGTCTGAAATTAATGTGGTCTGATACAGAAAGGAATTGCAGCCCCAGTGATGTGGGTCCTCTTTGGGCTGAATTCATCAGAGGCTTCCTGACTCATCGTGAAGAGGCAGCTGGTAGAAAGCTTCCTTCAGGGAGACTTCATCTAAAAGTGGTTTATAGATTCAGACGGTAAGCACTCTGGACTTAGAAGATAATGTAGTCTTCTTCCAAACCATGCCATTTCCCAGTGGTTTGGAAAGGCTAACTCAAGGTCTGAAGGTAAGGAGAGGCAATTAGGAATATAAACTTTAATGGATAATGATCCAAAATTCATTTTGTTCAATAAATCAATGTTTTTAAGAGTGCAGAACGTCAAATTATGTTTACTCTAATAAGCAAATGATAGACTAGAAACTGTTCTTAAGGAGGGACATCTGGAGGTTGAGAACTACATGAAGGATAGCCTATGCGACAGCAGGGGCACAACAACAAAAAAAACAAGAATGAGAGGACGCTGACGCACTAACAAAACCCCAAACCGAAGACATCAATGCAAGGAGAGGGAACTTAAAAAACAACACTTGGCTCTGGTGTGAAGCCCGTTGCCCCTGTTGCTTGGACATGCCCCTGCCAGCCCACACTAAGAGATCCTGTTTCTGATTATCACCAGTCCAGATATAACCAAAAAAAAGACATATTGTCCATAAAACATGTAGGACAGATAAAAACGCTTGTTTTACAAAAAGAAAGAAAGAGTTGCTAGCAAAAGAAATTAAAAGTAAAGCTGACATGTCACCTTGAAGGTAAAAGGCTTGGGTGATACAGTTCATCCAAGAATCAGTTTAAGAAACACCAAAAAACGTGACTGCTGAAGTCTTTCAGAAGAAGGTTAAAAAGCCATGACTTTCAAGTAGGAGGAGCTGGAAGGAATAAATAGCAGGTTCCTGAACTGAAATTTGCATCCACAAGAGAAAGGAACAAACAAAAGTCCTGTGAATTTGACTAAGTTGAAGTAAAAAAAAAAAAAAATTTAACAGTAGAATCAGAACAGATACAAGTGGAACACCAAACCGAAAACAACACTCAGCTACTTATCACTGTTTATATGCAACGTCTCTTAAATGGCACTTCAATTATATCTCAGGACAGTTCAGAAATAACAAAACCTGTTATCAGAGTAACACGCCTGACCTCAGCAACTCGTAGACATTATAATTGTAGAAAATAACCTCTCAGCGGCCTTCTCGGGTTTACTTATTTTGTTTTCAAAACTGTCTAAAAACAAAAATTAACGATGCTGGGCGATGGGAAGGCGAGGCAGGCGAGATCTTTAGAAAAATGAATTCAGGAAAAGAACACAAAATGGTCTAATACAGATGGAGTTCCAGGACACCTGGGGGCTAGCAGGAGACCCGGTCTCGAAAGACAAAAACAAAACAAAACAAAAACTTACTATAAGTGGTTCCTAACTGATAGCAGCTAAAATTAAGAAATTTGGTCAGGCAGGATGCAACCAGAGGGCAAAGATGGGGACAGATGCTGGAGCAAGAGCTGTGGCTGTCACCGGAAGCTGACAGTGAGCGTATGAAAAGGAGAGAGATAGAGAGCTCGTCTGGAGGGGGGTGAATTTTTTTCAATGGTCATAACGGTTAAGAGTTATTTTGTTACTGTATGTTATAGAAACTGAGATTCATAATGGTGATTTCTAAGTTAATTAATGCTTAAATTTCATTAAGTTTATGCCATTATAAAAGTTATTCTAACAGTTTTGAAGCGTTCTTATTTAAAATGGCTAAAAAAGAAGAGAATTAACTTTGTTTCCATATAGTATATTCATGGCTCATTTGTGTTCATTGCTGAGAAAGAAGGGTGTTTTTCCTACATTTTCACTTTATCCATTCATGTGTTTTTATGAACATACAGGTTGATTCCATATTTGGGGCTATTGTGAAAATAAAGAGGTTTCACTTACTCATTTATTACTTTCTTGTATCATTCAAGACATCTTGATAAGTGTCAGGAGGAAATAACATAGCCCTTCAAAAGTAAAATCTAGGGTCTGAAATGCAGCAATGAGAAGTTTAGCAGAAAGTTCAGAGATTTAGATCTGGATTGGGAAGCTACCTATATACAAGAGAAAAAGCGAAAAAAAACGTTTCAGTACAAAGCTAGCTGAAGTCCTCTTGGAGGAAAGGGGACAGAGGAGAAGGGGTGAAGGCAGAACAATTTGGCAGATCCAGTTGGTGCGAGCAAATGCACTACAGTGCTGAATGTTACAAATAAGGAAGCTGAAACAGCAAAAAGACTTCCATGGCCAATAAACAGGGGAGTCTGGGGATAACTGTGCCCTCAGTTTCCTTTGGAAAAGAATACTTGACTGATGTTCCCGTATGCCTCCACAGCACTCCCTTAAGAATTTGATCTAAGTGAATAACAGGATCAGAAATAAGAAATGCTGAGAAGAACAAAGTTGACTGAACCCGAATCTGATAAAGCAGTTAAGCAAATTTCCCCATAGAGCTTCAGTTTGACACTGATCACTCAAACTTTTCACCTAGTCACCATATACAATTCTGTAAAGTAAACTGATGCTTTGAAATGTGTGGACACTCGTTAAACAAAAAGACACTTGCTAGTTATTCATTGACTGATGTGAAAAAGGGATATGGAATAATCAAATACAGGCATCTGTTGAGAGGAGCAGAAAAAAACCCTCTATTCTACCACTGCTGTTCAGGCATGGGAGGGACACAGTAATGACCATGATGTGCTCTAAGTATGCTGTGATTTCTAAGTAAGCCTCTTGTGGGGTCAGGAAGAGCAATCAGAAAAAAAAAAAAAAAAGAAAAAAAAAAAAAAAAACAAGAAAACTGTGTTTAAATAAATTAAGTGAAAATAGTCAAATGTATTGAACATCCTCATAACAAAAAGCCACATATTGATATTTAATGGAGAAAGAAATAGGAAGAAAATGAGATAGAAAGAAAATAGCCTTTAGCGCGAAAGGCGTTTGGAGGAGCTGTAACTAAGCAGCGGAGGTCTGAACAGCACCACATCAAAAGCAGGTGATTATAAACTGCCTTTGTGTTGTTCTTACTCCAACCTTTGAACAAATCACCGAAAGAATCTCTGAGCTTATGTAGGAAGTAAGAAAACCAAAAACTGAAAACGGGCGCCCAAAAAATCATATCCGAATAGAAAAATTAAGTTTACAACAACATCAACATTAGTATCTTTCCTTTAATCCATCAGTTCTGTTTTCAGTTTTAACCTGCACTGCTATCTAATTAAAGCTACAAACTTGAAGATACTCAGAATTAATTGTTCCACAGGCCTTTCCTACATGGTCCGTCTGTGAAAATGAAATGCATGTGGTTGAAATATTTCTTGGCACATATTATAAGCAATTATTGTATATTTGTTGAATGAGTAATAAACTATAACATTTGGTTTAAATTTGGTGTGAACTGAGTTATAGATTTATGCATATATTAATTGCTATCTCCTGAAGCATTACGTTTTCATATTATTTAGATAGATCTAATCAGTATAAGTTCTTTGTAAGTTAATATTTCCCAACATGCATCTGAAGATCATGTGTTTAAGTTAGAAAGCTGAGAGAGTAGGGTTCTGCCAGGTAATGCCCATTGGTGGCCTTTAGGTCCAGGGATGTCCAAGTTTTCACATCACTCCCCCTTTCATCATGAAAACTACTGGAGAGAAATATGTACAGTATGTAGGCTACTAGTGTGTCCTAGCACAGGCCGGGGTTCATATTTAAAGTTTAAAACTTTTATTTGTCAGATAGCAATGAAAAATTTAAACACGAAGTACAAAATACAACCCGTCAAAGCCATACAGAGCTAGCATCCCTTCCAGATCATCTGTGTCCTGTGTAACTAATGTCTTACATGACAATGGCATCAGGAGGAAAGAACCAGTCCCAATTCACGGCTCCTCTTATGGTTTGAATCTGGATTGTCCTCCCTAGCCTCACATGTTAGATGCTTGCTTCCCAGCTGATGGCTGATCTGGGGAGGCTGGGGAGGCTTTAGGAGGGAGATCCTATCTGGGGGAAGCCACTCTGGGTGAGCCTTTGAAAGTTATAGCCCAGATCTTGGATCCGACCTCTCTGCTTCCAGTCAGCCACAATGCGAACAGCTTTTGCTGTAGAAAAGAACAAAAGCCTACCAGAAAAGAAAAGATGCCACAAGCTGCCTAAATATTCTTCTGCCCTGCATGTCCTGATGACCAAGCTCCTCAGAAAAATGAGACTCTAGTGCCAAAATAAATCTTTCCTCTCTTTGGTTGTTTCTGTCCCATAATTATGGTCCACAATAACCTGAAAGTAACTAATACAATTATTAACTCAGGGCATATGTTATTAGATTTTTTTTTAACCTACTGTCCTTCTGTCCCAGGATCCCCTGTAGATGCTACATGACATTTAGTTGTCACATAACCTGAGCCTCCCCTGGGCCGTAGCCATTCTCTGAACTTTAATTTTTTTAATGGCCGTTAATAAGCATTTTGAGGATGAGGGAAAAGTATACCAGATAGGTACTTTGTAGAAAGCTGGGCCCCATCTGATGTTTTCTTTGGGACTGGACTGTGGTTATAGATTCAGGGATGATCGTAGACTCTGCAGATGACATTTCATCAGAGCATTTCAGGAACGTACGTTTCATCACTGTTGATGCTGATCTTGTCCCCCTGGTTGAGGTGCTATTTGCAAGGTTTTTCCACTGTAAGGTATGCTTTTAATTTTGACCTTGTGTTCACTATTCACAGTCCTTATTTGAAAAACAGGGAGTGATGTCTTGGAGACAGAGAATCTATATAAACCATGTGAAACTTCCCCAATTATTTACTTATTTATTTATGTCCTATGGACTCATGAATACTGGCTTCCTGTCTGGGGTTATGATCCAAGGATGACTTCATTCATGGTTCTCTCAGATGTCACAGCTTTAGCTACTGGGAACTCCTGTAGTCTTAAGGCTTTGCCTCTAGAAAGATTGACACCACCAACATGCTTTGGTTTTATTTATTTGTGTGCTTCCTTCCTGCTTGACCCTATAGGATGCTCAGGGTTTATCTTGTATATTTTTTACCCCATACTAGAACCATCCATCTCTATAAGGAGCCCTTCTCCCTATTAGAGAATGGCTTAGAAGCCATTTGGCAGCAGGTGTACTTGCTGCTAATGGGGCCTCAGAGTGCTATTTTGACATGCAGGGACAAGCTTTCTCTCCTCTTCCTAGAAGTTCTCACAGCCAATCTCTTTTTCTTATTGTACAGGAACAAAGCCTGTCTGTACCAAGAACCGGCTTCCTTTTGGTGAACCCATTCCCTCCTCTTACTATTTATATGCATAAAAATAAATTTTTTTCAAGGCCAAACACAATCAGAACGAGCTACCAGAAAAATAAGAGGACAAGATCATCCCAGATAAATCCTCTCTGTTGGAATTACATAGAGGACATCTTTTATTCGCCTAACCTGTTGGCAGGGGATTCAAGGCTGAGGTTCCCAGTTGAAACAGGAGAATAACAATGAGGCACTATGGCCCTCAGATAACCTGTCCAAATAAAAAAATCGTAAAAAGAAGTACAAAGAGAAAATGTAGCTCAATAAAGCACAAGGAAATAAAACAATAACCTACAAAACTGAACTCAAAACCACAAGGAAATTGGAGTCAAGCAGTAGAGCAACGCTGCCACACGAAAACAAACGGCCAAGGCCTCCTGCCCACGCTGCTGGGCTATACTAGTAGAGAAAATGAAGGGTCTTGGCGTTGGGAGAGTTGACTCAGAAGCAGACTGGTGGAGCGAGGAGTGGAGTAGGGAAGGGGAGAGCCAGGGTACAGATGGAATACAATTTCCTCAGTCCTGTTGGTAACCCAACCTTGGTCCCTACAGAACATTTTGAGAAACTTGTTGAAAAGCATCTTGGCTCTTCGAACCACATCAGGAATAAGAGGAGGAAGCATTCTTTTTTTTCTTTTTTTTTTTTTTTTTCTTCCCCAAGACAGGAGTCTCCCTGTACCCCAGCTGGCCTAGAATCGCTGCTAGACCAGGCTGGCCTTCGAAAAGATCAAAAAGAATCGCCTCGTCTGTCAAAACATTCCACAAGTGCTAGGACTAAAAAAAAAAAATTGCGTGGAAAGAAAGGCGCAACCACGCCCAGGACGGGAAGCATCTTTTATTATTCGGGTCAGCCACGAAGAGAATGAAGAAAGTAGAATGCCCCAATAGGATGGGTAGGCTGAACTTGCCCACACTACCTTCTCCAGGTGGGATAATGATGAGTTTTGCGCAGGTTCTCACACCTCAGTACCAGAGAGGACCAGGGAAGGAAGCAAGAAATGGTTAAAGACTGAGGACGGGTGCTGCCAAATTACACCTCTGAGCAGCTGGCCAACCCCGTCTGGGACTGGATGCCAGTTCAGTGGCTGCCCAAGAAGTAAGGCTACAAGCATATGAACAGAGGCATGAAAGAAGTTTCTAGTCCATAGCTCCTGTCCCAATGAAAACTACCCAGTGTAGAGGTATTTAGTACAAGTCTCCAGCAGACTGCAAGCTCTCAAGGCCAGGAAAATCCAATGTCTGAGCTCTATCTGTTATGGTTTGAATATGAAATGTCCCCCACACAGGCGCATGTATGGAATGCTCGGTATCCCAGATGATGGTGCAGTCTTTGGAAGTAGTAGAAATGTTAGGAGATGGAGCCTAGGGGAAGAAGGACATTGAGGATGGGCCTTGTTAGGTTGTATCTGGTCCCTGGTCACTTCCTCTCCTCCTCGAGGTGACAACCTCCTCCACTACACAAGAAATGTCTTATTGACAAAACGACGTTTTTTGCCAAGATAGCCAGGAAGCCCAGGCAGGACCTCAGGCGGAAACCTCTGAAACCAGGATCAAGATAAATGTCTCTCCCCTAAGCTGTTTCTGTCAGGTATAATTGGTCAAAGTGACAATAAACTGACTAATGTAGTATTCTTAGGCCTATCGCAAAGACCTGTACACACAGATAGTGTGTACTAAGGATGGATGTTAGAAAATGAAGATGAAAGAGAATCTAATCACCAGACATATCAGTTCAGAAAGAGAAAGTATTCAATAAAAGTCACAAATCAGGCCAACTCTCCCAGGCAATGCCCTAAATCTCCTAGAACTCCCCAGGTTCCTGAGACCTTTGAGGGTTTGGGTTGGGACAATTGAAGAAAGGGACAACGTCAACAAAACAAAAAAAAAGAAGAAAACAAGAAACAAACTGTACCTGCTGATACTCATTTTGGAGACGACCTGTTGGAAAGCATCCTCTCCTACCTCACTCTGGCATGCATTCTGTACAGCTCTGTAAAATCCATAAAATCTCACATTCAAACCCCTCTCCTAGTAACTCCTAGTATCTCCCAGGTAGCCTGAGAGGTGAGTCCCTGAGATTACCTCAGTGTTGACATGGAGACATGGAATACAGTATGTTTATTGGCTGCCCAAACTGATTTGAACCCCAGAGAGTACCCTAACATCTCAAGACTGGAAGTAGAGTCAGATCTATACAATGCCTCCAAAGTGGCCGCTCCATTGAGCATCACTTTACTTGGGGTACATTTTTCCCATGCCTCTTTTCCTATGGTTGTGGATTTAGTACCCTCTTCCTTTAAAACTAACTTTAAAATTTCTAGGGTAGTGACTATTTCAGCCCTTATTCTTCAATAAGCCCTAATATTTGTAGAGGCTGAATCATGAATATAACTAACAATCTGCTCCCTTCATAAAGAATTTAAAAGAAAATGTTCTGTGTTTTTATCTGCTATTGGTCAGCAAACATCCCATAATCCCTTGTGTGCATATTGATGTAACCTGATCTGAGGCCCTAATCGGTTAAAGCTATGTCTACAGCCGAGATGCGGAAGGACAAGCGGGAAGCAGAAGACACACACAACAGACACACACACAGCACACCCACACACACACAAAAAAAAAAAGGTAAAAAAAAAAAAAAAAATGGAGACAGGGTCTCCCTGTAAAGCCAGCTGGCCGGAACGCACTAGGAGACCCAGGGCTGGCCTTGAAACTAACAGAGATTGACCAGGCCTCTGCCTCTCAAGTGCAGGATAAAAGGCATGCAAAAAGAAGCAAAGAAGCTTCTTTTTAAAAAAAAAAAGAAAATGAAAAAAGAAAATATTTTTAAAATGCCCATTGGGAAAATGCTATTATGAAGGCTATTACCCTAATATGATGTTCCCATCACTTGGCTAGAATTTGTTGATAACATTTGCTTTGATCTTAATATGCAGAAGAGACTTTGAACTCTAGAAGAGTTCCAAGAGAAGATAAACATGAAGAGTTTCATAATTTAGTTCAGGAGATCTTTATAGAAAAGCAAAGCTCATTAATTTAAAATTTTATTTGCCAATCCACAAACCAAGTCAAAAACAGTGGGAGTCTCCTTTCTGAACTACTGTTACTCAGGGTCACCACCCAGCAGAACTGATGTCTCGGGGCCTGTGACTTCCTGCAGGAGCTGCTGAGAATCTAAGTTCAGGATATTGGAGGGCTGTGCCCCTTGATGATGGTAGGTGCAGCCCTCTTTGCATTCAGTTCCTGAGTCTTTCAGGTGATATAAACCTAAAAGAATCACGGATGACCTACACCAGAGGTTCAGTGGCTGTCGGGGGGTAATGCAAAGTAAATTTACATTTTAAAAAATTAATTTAGCTGGTCAGCAAAATTAGTAAAAATACAGATAAACTCGGGAGTTTCACCTATGCTATCAAGTATTAAGGCTTCTTGAGATCTGGTACCAAGAAAAAAAAAAAAAGACCCAACCCCCAAAGCAGAGACCCGACCCATAATGGAGTGACAATATGAATGTCATTTGGTAGTAGCTGCCCTTGGGAAGCAGGCAGGCACTCCAGGTTTGCAGTTTGACCTCAGCAAGTTTACAGTTGTGTTCTGCCTGATGAACTCCACATGTGGAATCCCTGCCTAGTAGTCCCTAGAGTCATCAAGGTTTGTGGCCACTGGGAGGTATGCCAAGGACACTTGCTATCCTTGTCACTGCTTGTCCAGACCCTGAAAACATTATATCCAAGACCTCCAAAATGAAAAGGAGAAATACAAGGGTTCCACTTACAGTGAATGATGAGTCCAAACAGGATGACACACATCTAGTCCCATGAGGAATACAGACAGAGAGGGGACCACTCTGAATAGAGAGCTAATGAAGAAACACAAAGACACCTAAGTAAAAATGGCCACTTTTTGATGTGGAGTAATCACCAAACTTACAACACTTATAGAAAATGCAACACAGAGAACTCAAACTTTACATAGGAAATATATTAGGATATGTTTACTCTGATTCTGTATATATTAATTATGCATTATTGTTGGCTAAACCATATTCTAGGCATTCATTGTCTTGTTTAAACAATGATTTGTATTCAATAACATAGGAGATTATCAACATAAGAAAAGTAGATTGTAGAACAATGAAATTCTAATCCGGTGGTGTGTGTGTGTTGGTGTGGTGTGGTGTGTGTTTGTGCATGTTTTTTGGATATTTTCCTGAGACCACCCACAGTTAGGGGCAACTCCTCACGGAAACCAGGCATGGTGGTACACACATTTAATCTCACAGCACTGTGGGAGGCAGAGGCAAGAAGAAAAAGATGAATAGACTCCTAACTGAACTTAAAATTAGGTCGAGAGAAAGAGAAAAAAGAAAGAGAGCTGGTCTATAAGGAGAATTCCAGGCCAGCCAACCAGTGTATAGAGAACAAAAAAAACAATGAGAATAGATGCAACCTAACTAAACAAAAAAGGAAAATAAAACAATCCGCCCGACTCCAATGTATGTAGAAGAGAAAATATATATGTCCTCAACAGACTCTAACATCATGCAAGTAACAAGTAATATAACTTTATATTATATGTCTATATAGAAACACACAAATAACAGTATATGTTTATTTATATAAATGCATGCAATCTATTCACCAAAGGCCAAATATCGAAAGTCTCTATAGGCCATGAGTGTGACTAGTTTTCTTTTTCGTCTTCTTTCGTCTTTCTTCTACAGAAACATAGTTCTTTCCAATTTTTCTTAAGGAAAAGGAAGGGAAGAAGCCTATAGGACTTTCTTCTTGCTTCTACAAGAAACATATTCTGTGTTCATTTGAAAGAAATATTTATAAAAATTGTGTGTCCTTCAAAAGTGCTCAAAGTACTGAAGCTTGAAGAGGAAGTGCCCCAGAATAAAACTGCCGGATTCTGGTAATTTCTTACCAGGATGTCAGTTTACCAGTTTGAAAATGGGGCTTTTATTTTTCCACGAAGGGTTCTTAGGCAAGGCCTAGGACCACGAAACAGAGATCTGTGCTAGTCAGAGAAAAGGGAAAAGATGGAAATTCTGGTGCTGAGGAAGAAAAAAAATACTGCCTAGAAGATCGATCTTGACTTCGGACTATTGTAGCAAAAGACAAATGAAAGGTAAAAACCTATAATAGAACATTTGAAGGTCATATCTAAATGAGTGAGTAGCATGGCTTGATCATAAAGTGACTTCTTTTGACAATTGTATGGAAGTCCGGAGTTTGATCCATAGCACTCACTAAAACACAAACTAACAAAACCAAATGCAGTAGTATGCAGCATAACCCCTGTGTGGGAGAGGAGGATGCCTGGGGCCATCTAGTCTAAGAAATTCTAGCCAATAAGTTCCTCCAGGTTGGCAAAGACTAAAAATGAAACTAACAAAAAAAAAAACGCAAAAATTTACGAGAGGATTGAGAAGAACCTGACACTAAAAAAGCAAAAAGGACCTGCCTCTACATGTAAAATAAGTGGAAATATAAGGATATAAAAACCACATAAGTGAGATCCCCCACATTCAACGAACATTAAGCAACAGATAAAAGACAAACACACACTCAAAAAGAACATTTGGGAAAAAAGAAGAAAAAGGAAAAAAAGTGAAAAGAAAAAAGGAAAGATAGGGGAGAGGAGAGTGAAAAGAGAAAGAGAAAAAAGGAAAAAAAAAAAAAGAAGTAAAGAAAGGAAAGAAAAAAGGTAAAGAGAGGTAAAGAAAGAAAGAAAAAAAAAAAAAGGAGAGATAAGAAGAAAAAAAAAGATAGAAAAAGAAGGAAAAAAAAAGACAAAAAGAGTAGAGAAAAAAAGAAAAAAAAAAAAAGAAAGAAAAAAAGCGTTCAATATAAGATCCTAAATACCAGGAGAATTGGGCTGAGCCCCTGGGGGAGGCACAACCAAAGGAGCAAACTGCGAAGGTGAATTAATGGCAATTCCCGGTGTGAAATTTCAATATGGCAAATTATAGTGCCAAAATAAGAAGTTATTTTAATTTACTTACAGTGATGAAGGTGAGGGCCCAATATGTATAATGAAATCAAACGATTAGGACATCGGTGATCAATATAAATACAATGTATGAAACGAAAAGTTCACGAGGTTTATTACACATTTTCCCAAGGTCATTGACAAAGAGTAACTGAGAAGTTGCATTCCACTCTGGCTTTACGTCACAATTTTCGCCCGTTGCCAGCTTCTCCTCCAACTTCACCGTCTTCTACTACCTGGTGGCGCCTCAGTTTCGGCAATTGTGGTTTTGGGGTGTGGAGAATGAAAGTAATACCTTTATTTTGTTTTGAGAACAGAGGTTTCATGTAAGGACTAACGGCTAGCCGTAAACTCGGCTGAGTCGACAAAGTAGATCTGGAGCTCCGAGCCCAACGAAAAACCAGAGCCAGTCCACCTCCCAGTGCTAGAATTACAAAGAAGGGGCACCAACCAGGTAAACCTGGTCTTTTAGGAATCTTGAGCTGGGAGTTATAGAGTATCCTCTCCTATGAGGACAGAGCGGAACCAATGTAATCCTCTAGGGAGAAGCATATTAAAAAAAAAAAAAAAGAAAGAAGGAAGGAAACACTCGAAGAAGGGGGCGTCGGAGGAAAAAGAACGCAAGAGCCTAAACTAAGCCGAAGTTGCCTGGAGTGTAAACAAAAAAGAAGCAAGAGCTGCTCGACATTTATCCAGTTTCCATCGGCTCTAACTTGAACAATAAGTTGAGTGTTGTACAACGAGTGCAAATAGAAAAGATATCCTTCCTCCTTCCAAAAGCATGTGACTCTGGAGGTGAGACGGGAGGACCGATTGTTCTCTGAGTGAACTCCGTCATGCTGTCTGGTGGCTCTCAGCAGAAGAAAAAAATAGCAAGGTGGGGAAAAAAGCCTATGGAGCACTGCACCATGATGGAGATAAGTGTGCAACAATCAAGTGAAATGGTGTGCCTGGAACCAGATTCAGTGTTTCAGGGGGTGACCCACCCCTCTAAAAGGTGTATTCTACTGGGGAGTACTGAACTCACCAGCCAAAGGGGCTTATCAATGCAGGGAGGTGAGAGCAGAATTGAATAAAATAAATATCAGGGCAAGAAATGTAAGCAAGGGTTCTCTGCTGAAGACGTACACTTTTACACTAAAAAATCTGACTCTATATGCATAGAGACTTGGAAATAGACAACCAGTTACTAAAGTAAAACTGTTTTGGCCTGATATATAATCAATTAAATCATGAAAAAACAATTAAAAAGATAGTATATCACAAGGTAAGTATAAAAAAAAATAATAAAGTTTTTTTTTTTTTTAATTAATTGATTTTTAATATTAATTTCTTCTTTGAGTTTCTTTTCGGAGGGTGTCATTATCACCTGGATACATGTCTTCATAACCACATGATCTCTGTTTTGTAGTTTTAATTTCTTTTGGTCTGTGTCATGAATGTATTGGTCTGCATGTACGTTGTGTGCCCATGTCGTGCAATGCCCAAGCAGGAACAAGTCCGACGCAGCGGGTCTCGATTCCCCCGGAACTGGAGTTCTCCTGGAAGTAAGTTTCAGACGGAATATCGTAAAAGCTAGGGCACATGGGGGTTGAAACTGGGGATCAACCGGGGTCCTCTGCAGAGCAATCGGAAAAAATGCAGTCTTAACGCTAGGACAGAAAGACCCATCTCTCTAGCCCCCCATGAGCGCTTTATCTCCCATGAAAACCCTAAAAGAAGCATCCATCCATGCACCCACGCACACCCGCCACATCCATCCACACAAAAACCAACAAACCAACCCACCCACCACCACACACCCCCCCATCCACCCATCCACCACCACAACAGAGCCATCCACCCCACCCACCCATAAAAAACCATCCCCCATCCACCCATCCCCCCCCCCATCCACCCATCCACGCACCCACCCACCCACCCAGAACCACAACCCATACCACCCATCAAAAACCCCAGCCATCCACCCCCCCCCCAAAACCATCCACCCACCAACATACCACCACATCCACACAAAAGCCAACCCAACTAAGCAAGCACCCCAGTCCACCCCATCCCCCACCCACCCACCCTCCACCCATCCCACAACATCCAGCCAACATGCCACCGATCAATCCTCCATCCATCCAGCCGTCCATCCTCATCCATCCTTCTGCAAGACCGCTGGGATTCTACATTGTAAAATGCTGGTTGCTGATGCAGGCTCAGGTGGGCCAGCAGTTCATATTCTAAACAGGGCACTAAATAATAGGATCCCAGGTGATGCTGATGTCTGTGTGTCCTCGGAACTTACAGGAATCAAGAGTCTGTTGCGCATAATGTACTCATAAATGATGAGCTCCTAGAGGAAACAAGAGTCACGTCCGCTGTAAACTCCAGGGGTTCTATTCTCACACACCCCAGCGCCCCAATAAAAGGTCCTCTATTCCTTTCTGTTAGGGAATGCGTTTCCCTGAGGTGCTTCAGCCTGTGGCTGATACATCTCCACTCTCCCTCTTCTAAAAACTGAGAGTTTAAGTCCAGACTTTTATCTGTTTCACAGACATTCTCTATCTCTCCAGAAAGGAGTATTGTGGCTTCAGAAATGTGCTAAGAGTTAGATGCACTTCAGAGGGACGGAAAGGTGTCCAGAACTAATTTCCCTAAGCCTGCCAGGCTGTGTTAGGAATCCATCATGATGGTGTTTACTGTCTTCGGCAGACCCTCAGAGACACCTGGAATTAATTCCAGTGGCTACAAGCCACAGGGTCCCTAACAGCTTATGGTGATTAAGAATGAATTACTAACCTTTCATCTAAGGCCCCAGGAAGAAAACAGGGACAAATACCAAGCTATGTTTACATGACTTGTCAGTACTGATATACAAGACAATGACATTCCTGCATTTTTGTCTGGCAATAGTCTTCTTTATAAAGAGGGTTGTTCTGTATTTTGGGGTGTATATGGTGCATGTAATGGGTACAAGGATTGTTGCACCTGTGTAGGTTGGCATATGTGCTTTATAGCTTCCTATGACACATACGTTGTGCGTGTGGAGGCCAGAGTCCCATATCTGGTGTTTTACTTTATTAGCCTCCACTTTATTTATTTTATTTATTTAGTTATTTGATTTATAATATTTATTTAGACAGGGTTTTCCTGTAGCCTCAGTTTGCCTGGAACTCACTAATGTAGTCGCAGGTGGCCTCCATCCTCCCAGAGATCTGGCTGCTTCGCCTCCCCGAATGCTGGGAATTAAAGGCATGGTACTAATCATGCCCAGCTATCCACCCTTAATTTTGAAAGAAACTCGTCGCCCACTCAGACTGCGTTTGGGCTCAAAGTCCATCTCTCTCCCTCGCTAGTGCTGGGAGATACAGATACACACTACTGTGCCCAGCTCTGTATTTAATGGATGCTGGGATCGCTGAGCTCAAAGTCTCCATCTGTTTTGGCATGTACTAACCACCAACTGAGTCCTCATCAAGCCCCTTTTTTCTTTTCTTTTCTTTTTTTTTTTTAAGCAGGTCTATTCATTGTGATAGACACAGTTGTACAGCCTCAATGATGCTTCTGTAGATGAGGAGGAATTCATTTTTAAGATCCAGGAATCTTTGGGTATCATTTTTCCCCCGTTGGTGAAAATAAATTGGTTATTATCCCAAGAACCATTTGGGAGCTAGGGTGTCAGCAATTGTGGTTTTTTTCAGTAACAAGTAATAAGAAAATTTAGTTTTAATGTGTATGAATGTATGCCCCCCCTGCGCAAGAGTGTAGGAGATTGGTGCAACCATGTTGTGCAGACTGGCCAAGGAGGTCAAAGAGGGCTACGGAGTCCCTGGAACTGGAGTTTAAAGATGGTGTCTCAGCAGCCAGTGTGGGATGCTGGGGATCGAACCCAGGTTCTCTGCAAGAGCGAGTCCAGTGCTCCTTTAAGGACCCGCTAGGGGGGAGGAGCCATAGCTCTCCAGGCCAGGACCCCAACAGTAGGTAATCAGTACATCTCCTCCCTAACATTTCTTACATTTCAACATGAATTCATAATGAGTACTTCTTATAAAATCCTGGATTGTGGCAGATCTATGCAATTACAAAAGACCCAAGAAAGTTTTTTTTTTTTAGGGTGGACAAGAGTGACAAATCTAGCTATGCTCACAAATACTTGGAATTATGTCACACCTCCAATGCACTGCAGAATGTGTCCTTTTGTGAGACAAAACAAAAGACTGGTTTTCTTTAATTTGTAATTTTTCTTTGGCTGGTCATCAATTGTTCAGGGTGTCATAGTTAAAATAAAAATGAGTATTGCAAGATTTTAAAACAGTGCAATTTGGGTGGGGCACCATAAAATTCCCATAAGGACAGAAAGACGGCTTCCTCAAATTTCTCCACAATCATAAGCATTATAGAGCTCTCTCTATACATTGCCAGATGAGAAGATGTGTTTAGTTAGGGTACACTAAGCCTGGATATGAATCCCAGAGTGCCGCTCTAAGCCCATTATAGAATATGTACATGATATAAACCAGAAAGGGCTGCATTTTAAACTCTGACTCATGCATTAGAGCCTGTGGCTTCTAGGGGAGGGTCAGGAATCAAATGACATCCAGCTTAGGCCCAGACAACTTGTTACCAAGAGAAAGAGAAGCCTCTACTTCCTGGGATGCTCAGAGCTTCAGTGCTGCGTTAGGTAGAATTATGTGACCTGTCAATGGCCGTGACTCGGGGTGGGGGGAGAGTTTTTTGCTCTCCCTCACACCTCTGGTGTAAATATTTTAATTTCTCCATAACGTTAGAGTTAGAACTTACTTTCCTGGAATGAAATTCTAAAACAAATTGAAAGCCAAATACTCTGTGAAATTTCTAAATGGGTGTTTTTTTTGTTCTTCTTTTTTTTTAAATAAACTCTCTGTCTTTTCACAATGGTATGGCTTCCAAAATTTCTAAGCTCCATGCACCATGGGGTTCTAGTTCTTGGTTAACAAGGAAGGCATCAAGAACATACCAGGAATATTTTATTCTTAGTGAACTTTTCTATAGTGAAATCCAACAGGAAGATTTGGACTTTTTTTTTTTTGTTTTTGGTCTTTTCAAGACAGGGTTCCCTGGACTCAGCTGTGCTGGAACTCACTATGTGACCAGGCTGGCCTGGAACTCACAGAGATCCACCTGCCTCTGCCTCACAAATGCTAGGATTAAGGCTCTTGCCACCATGCCTGGCTTAGCTATTTGTATTTCTCACACTCTATTAGCTGAGTTTCTCAAATCACTTCTCTGTATCGATTCTATCTCTATTTTTGCATCTTTGTGACTAAGGTCTTTAATGGCATCAGAAGTGCCCAGGGCTGAGAGGCAACCTCAGAAGGTATTATCAGAACTTTTTTCAAAGGGAAGGCAGTATGCTTATGCTCCACTTGTGTACAAGGGCTGTCATCAGTAACTATTCAGGGACCATTGTTTTTTTTGTTTTTTTCTCTAACTCACCTTTCATCTCTTTCTCCTCTCTTCTCCTCCTTTCCTCTTCCTCCTCTTCTTCAGGAGGCTAGAGACAGAATCAAGGAACTTGCTTATGCTAGGCAAGTTTTAGATTGTGAAGACATATACCCAGTCCTCCCTTTCATCTTTTTAGTGTTATTATACTAGCTTCCCTGTCCCCCCACCACCATTCCTCCCCACTCCAAGTTTTAGGACAGTGAGTTATCTCTGCCTTCTGATTCCAAACAGGTGTCAGGTGCATGTGGCCAAAGGCAGTTTAATCAGAATGACCTTGGAAATGTCACAGAAGCTATAGATAGAAGCCTTTTTCTTTTCTTTTCTTTTTTTTTTTTTTTTTCAGGTGGAGACTGGAAAAGGCTTAACCTAATGGGGGTTCTGCCAGAGAAATTGAGTACTTATAACCTGCTAAGAGCCTGCATCGAGTTGTGTAGTTGTGATCACATTTTAAATAAATTGTATAGCTTCACCCCTGGAATTTCTATGAACCAATAATTCCCCTTTGCATTGAAAATAATTTGGACCAGAAATATATTTTCGTCATAAAAATCTAGAATTTTCCTATTTTGCTACTAAGTGCTCAAAATTCTTCATTATCTTGTCATTGCTATTTGTGATGAAATATCAGTGGGCTGTCTCGGAGAAGATACATAGGAGAAGCTGCATAAAGACAGGACCTCCTGTTTGAGTTTTTTTTCAACAACCTGCCATTGTTTCTCTTTCCCATCAGACATTTCCCTGGGATTAAATCTTCCCTGTTTTGCTTTGTTTTTAGGTATATGTGAACATATTCCCTGCTCCACTGTTAGAGATATTGTCAAACTGAACAAAAGCAACAACACGGGGCATAGAAGATTTATCAGTTTGATAAATAAATGAGAGTGGTTTGCATCCGTAAGACCTTGTGGCTGGTCATTTGTGTTCACAAGTTTTGCCTTCATGGCCTTCACCAAAGTGGGCTCAGAAATATTTGGGAAATAATTGCATCCGCACTGAATGTGTACATAATTTGTTCCTGTCATCATTCCCTAAATAACATAATATAAAACTATTTACATTATGTTAGGGATTATACAAACCAGAGATGATCTGGAGTCTCTAAGAGGACATACAGAGATTATGTACGAATATTACACAAGTAACTTGAACACCTGTGGATTTTAGCATTCTAGGGGGATTCTGGAACCAATCTTCCATGGAGACAGAGGGGAGACTGTACTGTGCAAGGGGCTTTATAAAAACTAGCTTATTTTGTCCTTAAACCTACTTAGCAGGCAGTGTATGGTGGCAAAGCAGCTCTGAGGGAAGGAAAGGGATTATTGATGTTCAGGGTCGGCCCAACTCTGTGGCATAGATAGTCCCATTTTGGAATTCAAGAAACAAAGAGTTAAAACACTGGTTCCCAAAGTTCTTTTATATTTAAAAACTGACTCTTGGAAGTAGGTGAACTAGACTCCAGTACACTACAGGAAGATTCTGTATCAGGGAACAACAATGCAGCTTGCCCACACCCAGAAGCAGGAGCTTAGGTTTGTCTTCCTCCCAAGCCAGTCTGACCTCTGGGATCCTTTCCAGTCTTGGGCAGATTTTTACTATATCATTTGAGAAAAATACATGGAATTCAAAGGCAGTTCAAATATTCTTTGCAGGTGCTAGAGAGACAGCCCAGTGCTTAAGAACACTGGCTGCCTTTCTAGAGGACCTGAGTGTGTTTCCCAGCATGGATATGGCCACTAATAACCATCTGTAACTCCAGTTCCAGGAGATCCAAGGCCCTCATCTGGCCTCCATGGGGCATTGCTCATACATGGTGCACTTAATATATGAGGCAAAAGCTCATACACATAAAAATAAATAATATGTATCACACTTGTCACATATTTCATATATAAAGATTTATTATTAAATATGACACATAGCTTGCCTGCCATAGAATGCTCTGAGATAATCTTGTCTAGTGCATATCTGGCAGTGTAAATGAAAATTGAAGAAATGGCTTTAAATTGAGCACCAATTAATAAAGATTTATGAGCATGGTTCAGCTCAAACCCTGTTCTAATGCATATCCTGCCATGTTCCGTAATCTTACTATAAGCCTTTCCAAGTGGTTTTTAAAAATCTATGTGTGTTTAGAGCCCAAGAAAAACAAGTTATAATCATGGATTTAAAATCATTGTATTGGGTGTACATAAGTGCTAAATATCACTGTACTATAGAAAATTAGGTAAATTATAAGTGATGAGATGTTATCCTAATTGCCCTTCATCCCCCTTCACAGGCTTTATTACAAAGCCTTTCTTGGCTCACAACTAGGGGATTTTGCATATATTGTTTATTTTTTCATTCCAAGCCCAAAAGCCACAACAAAGCAAAATTGATAACAATTGTAAACATTAGATAATAACATCTTTGTACAGCAGAGTTATCTGAGCTCACCAGATAATAGGCATGTAAGCACTTTGGAAAATTCAAAGCACCGCAAAAATGTAAGGAATTACTGTGTGAAGAAAAATCTCAAAGGTAAAATTTCTCAAGAGCTCCATTTATACACATTATTTTCAAAATATAGATGTATAACAAATCAAGAAGAAGCTTCCTTGCTAAATAGAATAACTATTATGGACCAATAGCTATTTTGTTATGTACTCTGAGAAGCATCATTTTAATTTTTTTTATGCTGTGATCTTTTTTAATTTTTATTTATTTTTGTTTGGTGTATGAATGTACTGTCTGCAAGTAGGTTTGTGCACCCGTGTCGTGCAATGCCGCAGAGTCAGAAGAGGGTGCTGTGGATTCCCCTGGAACTGGAGTTTCTCCTGGAATTGGAGTTACAGACGGTTCTTAGCCGCATGTGGGTGCTGGGGATCGAACCCGGGGGTCCTCTGCAAGAGCAGTCGGTGCTCTTAACTGCTAGGCTATCTCTCCAGCCCCCATCATTTTAGTTTTTAAGAAATTCGATCACCCCTGTGTTTCCTACTAAAGGTATTAAGAAAAAATTTTCCATAGGAAATAAGATAGAATTTTATAAATAAAATCATATAAATCCTTAGGTTTTAAAAATCCTCATGTCATAAATAATTAAATTTAATATTTTATGATTATTTTAAAAATATTCTCATTTGCTGTAGTTATATAATGAAATATTTACAGATAAACTAATATGATATCTATAGTCTACTTCAAAATGTCTGGTAAGAGTGATGTGCGGGCACAGACTGCTGTGTTTTTACTAACTGCTGAAGTTATGCATGGGAGAATTCTATGTGAGTTTGAGTTCTTCTTTATAAAAGTTCAAGATAACTCATTTTAAAACCATACTCTAATCCTAGCACTTGGGAGGCAGAGGCAGGCAGATCTTTGTGAGTTCAAGGCCAGCCTGGTCTACAGAGCAAATTCCAGGATAGCTGGGGCTGTCAGGATAGCGATACAGGGAGACCCTGTCTCGAAAAGAAAAAAAAAAAAAACACAAAAAACCAACAACAACAACAAAAACCATACTCACAAGCATTTGGAATCTTTTTTATGATTTTATTTTATTACTTTATGTGTATGAGTATAATGCCTGCATGTATGTAGGTACAGCCATGTCCTACAATGTCTGTGGAGGTCAGAAGAGGGCATCGGATCCCCTGGAACTGGAGTCATGGATGGTTGGTAACTGCCATGTAGGTGCTGGGAATCAAACCCTGGCCCTCTGCAAGAACAGCCATTGTTCTTAACCACTGAGCCATCTCTCCAGCCCCACATTTGGAATATTTCTAAGGGCTGACCAGCAGAATATATGAGACTCTGCTGCCAGAATATTGACCCCTGGCGTCACTCTTCCTCTGTCCCAGTCTACTCCTTCATTCCTGCCAGAATTATATTTCTAAAAATTAAGTCAGCTGTGGAATTCCATTGCTTAGAATATTTCTTGTGAGTCCTCAGCACCTCTGTGATTCTTTCTTTTGTGTCCTCTCTCACAGCGCTTTAAGCTTACTCTCGTCCAGAAAGTTCACTTAGACTTTGCTCCTTTCTCTTCGTATGTGCTTTTTTTTAATATTTGGAAAGACTATGGGATTTGGGGGGACATGGGTTGTATCTTTTTATGATTCTATCAGTGCATGACTCATTGTGCAGCATGTGGTAGGTATTTACTCAATGAACTCTTAGTGGATGAACCAACATGGAAAACAAATTTTGTAAGTGTTTAGATCAATGAAACTATAACCGTAAGAATGGTGAACAGTTTATACTTAAAGCTTTGTTTTGTTTTGCTTTAACCCTTCTAGATAATTCAGGAAAACTATTTATAAGCAAAATTAAAGATCAATACTCAGCTAATAAAAGCACATTTCAGTTAAAAAAATGATGAATAACGTGTATAAGTTTTCTCTGATATTCTTGGATGTCATATTTAAAACAACCAACCTAATTACAAGTGGAGCATCCCTAATCCAAAAGCTCAAATCCAAAGTATTCCAAAATCTCAAACGTGTTTTGAGTGCTGATGTGATCCCCCGGTGGGAAACTGCACACCTGACATCATGTGACATCATGTGACAAGTCCCAGTCAAAACATAGGCTCTTTATCAATAGCCTCAGGCTGTCCATATCAGATATGAATTTTGTGTTTAGATTTGGATCCCATTCCCAAAACATCTCATTATGTATATTTCTCCTTTTTTTTTCTTTTACTTTCTTTTTTTTTTTTTTTTTTTTT